>PVKE010029007.1:0-20546 GCA_004027555.1 Craseonycteris thonglongyai | reverse complement strand
TAAGGTGATGGAAAGGGAACTGATACTGAGTGATGGGCACATAATACGATGCATGAATGATGTGAGGTGGACTTGTACATCTGTAAACTGTCTAATTGTTACCAACCAATGTAACCTCATCAAATTTAACAATAAATTTAAAAAAAAGAAATATAAAAACAAAATATGGTGAGAATTTCAAAAAATGCAACTTATTAATTCCTGAGACATTTTATTGCATTTGTGTCTAAAGATCCAAACGTTCCTTCTGCATTAGGATCTCTGGGTAACTTTCATTGACTTTTGAGACTGGAAAACAAAATTGTTTAATATAGATTTTATTTAGGACTTTTTAGTCCAAAGAGTTTTAGTTGTTAAGATGTATACTTAAGCTGCCAATTGTAACTACTGAAATAACAAAGGTGAGGTAGGATGTATGGTTATGGCATAGAGTCTACAAGAGGTTACGGGTGAGTCCATAGAAGAACTGAGCTACTCAAGGTCACATTTCTCTTTAGGAACACAGCTGCCTCTAGTTAAGTCTGTTCTATTCAAAAAGTAAATCATAATCAAGAAGAACTGGATAACCTAAACAAGCCAATCAACAGAAGGAAATTGAAACAATCATCCAAAATCTTCCCAAAAGCAAGAGTCCAGGACCAGATGGTATCACTAAAGAGTTTTACCAGACATTCAAAGAACTAATACCTATCCTCCTCAAACTTTTCCCAAAAACTGAAGAAGCAATACTTCCCAATTCATTCTATGAGGCCAACATTACCCTAATACCAAAGCCTGACAAGGACATCACAAAAAAAGGACAAAAAAAAAAAAGTAAATCATAATTCAGAATCTAAAGAATTCCCTGGGCTACTTGTCATGCCTTTATTCTGTTATCTTACAAGTATTTCCTGTATGCACCAACTTTCCTTTGATATTTATATTACATGAGACCAGAAATGTAACAATTTTGCAGATTCTCTATTTTCCTAATTTACATCTGTATAAAATTGAAAACAACACAGAAACAATACCTCATTGACATAATCAATAGTATAGTGGTTACCTGAGGGGAAAAGGGGAGGGGGTAGGAGAGGAAAGAGGGGGAGCCACATATATAGTGAAGGAAAGAAAGCTGACTCTGGGTGGTGAATATATAACATAACACATAGACAATACACTATAGAATTGTACACCTGGAACCTATGTAATTTTTACTAATCAATATCACCCCAATACATTTAAAGGTATAAAAAAATGTACTTGTTTGTCTCACTTGCTAAAGGGGACTCTGAAAGACTAGAGAAACCTTGGAATAAATATAATATGCTTGGGTGACAATCTTGAACAGTAATATGGAAATGGTCATCCACATTTCAGGTTTTGATGAACAGTAACTTCTATATTTTGTGATTACTGTTGCTAGAGTCCGAAGCCCTAGAACCTCAAGCGTAGAGTTTATGATTATGTTGATTCCGCTGGCAGCTGCTTCTGGTTAAGGTTAAGACCTACTGATAACATGATCAGTAGAAGAAACTGCAGCATGAACAATAACAAAAATCATCAGGCTCAACAAGGGTTATGCAATCCATAGCTGATCTTAATACATTAAAGTGGAATCACAGCCATCTGAAAACCAAACACTTAAACCTTCTAAGTCAATGACCCAATCATATTTTTTTACTGTAACATAAATTCCTTTCTATACACCCAGGAAAGAAAATTCAAGAGAAATCACAGGATGAGGGACAAGAATAAAAAGAGACATAGGCTATTCAAGCCACTTTTTCACACACAGAAAACAACAGCACTTTGCCCTCCATTTCTCTTACTTCCCAGATATTTCTTATGTCTTTTATTCCCCATGAAATTTGGCCCCTTAAAAAACAGCCATGCTTCTGCTGGGATTCATAGCAAAAAGCAATATGTTTCCATATTAGAGGGAAATGCTCTACTGGACTCATGTGGAGATACTTTATCTCTATACTGTACTTTATGAGTGATTTAAAGACTTTTCAAGGGTAACTTTCACCCTTCCTGTGGGCATTAGAACCACAGTTCCTCATATAGAAATGGCTCTCCGTGGAGCCATCCTATGCGGGATTTATAATCTTAAGAAAGTCATTTAGTTCCATTTCCTCATCTGCTAAAGGAGATAAGTGATCTGTAAGTAAAGTCCCTTTTAGCTCTAATATTCTGTGATTTTAGGAAATACCATTCAATGCACGAAACGTAAATAAAACTTGCTTTCAATGTAAAATTATAGATTTGCACATTCTCATTCTCAGAGCCACTGCCCTTGAAGTCTGTTGCTTCCCCTCCTACCTCCTCTCACCTCATCCAATAGCTGTCCAACTATCAAAGACATTAACTAATGTCCATTTAAGAATGTTCTTTTACCAATACTTTAGAATTTGGTTATCATAACCATTTTTCTGGCTTATAACAAAAGTTTCAAATTTTAAGTATGGGAAAATCAAATAACTTCATAAAGTAATTTACTTTTAAGATATTGTTAATAGCAAAAAAGGTAAATGAGATTACTTAAAATGAAAAACCCAAGTTATACATTTGTGGAAAGTGGGGGGAAGGAACTCAAAACAAACATGACCTTTTCAGAGCAAAAGTGTCATGTTTATTTATAATGTTCAAATAGTCAGACCAATGTTTGTGTTATATCCAAAAACAACAGGTATCTTGTGGAGGAAAACATCAACTATAAAGGATGAGTAATAACAACTCATATTTTCAAAGGTGTCAAGGCACAGCATTTGATCATTAGTATAAAAAGAACATTTGATCTTTGTATTCTATATTTTTTCTTTCTGTTTTTTCCTTAGCTTCACTCTACTTTTAATGATAAAAACCCTTATGTTAATGATTTGTTATAGCTGCAATCTGAAAGTATTCAACAACATACAAAATATATGTCAGTTTAGATGAGGAATATTTTAAAAACGCATTTGTCACCTAACAAAGGCATTTTTTTTTTTTTAGAAAAGAAAAAATGCAAATTTTGAAAAAGAAATTTTAAGAAAAAATCTTGTTGGACATGTAGGCAGAAAAGACTAAGGCTTTGTACCCTCCTTGGTGCTATTTTTTGTTTTGTTTTTTTAAGATTTATTTTATTGATTTTGACAGACAAAGAGAGACAGAGACAGAGAGATACAGAGAGAAGGGAGAGGGCCCAGAGAGAGAGAGAGAGCAGTCTCCATAGTTGTATGTCATCAGTTTTCAAGATGGTTTCGTTCCACACGGGTGGGTGGGGGCCATGCAGGGCAGGAACTGGGCTGGGGGCCTCCCACATGGGATGCATGCCCACTTGAGCCAGGAGCTGAACCTGGGGGCAAGAACCGAACTGGGGGCCTCCTACATGGGAAGCACACCCCAGTTCAGCATATGGGTCCGCAAAGGCCAGGGCGGGGATTCGATCCTCCGTCCCCAGGGCCTCAAAGTGAGCGCTTAACCCACTGAGCCATCCCGGCTTTCCCGCTATTTATTTATTTTTTTTTTAATATTTATTTATTTATTTTTATTGTTTTTTTAACAGAGAGAGAGAGAAAGAGGTATGCAGAGACAGAGACAGAGAAAGAACTGAACTGGGGGAGCTCCCTGTTCAGCACATGGGTCCGCACAGGCCGGGGCCGGGATTCGATCCTCGGTCCCCGGCGCTGCAAAGTGAGCGCTTAACCCACTGAGCCATCCCAGCTTCCCCTATTATTTTTTTTAATGGGACAATTATTAATATACAATATGCTGGAGTCATAATGAGAAGTCCCTCAGAGATGCCACGCAATCCTACCTAGAGCTTAGTGAGCTGGGAGAACATCAGCACAGTGTGATTCCAGAGCATTTGTGCTCTCATCTAACCAATGACTCTGTTACCAAATCATCCCCTTTTCCCCCGCTCATTTAATGTTCTCTCCACAGCATCGTTCTATCTGCATATAAAGACACTGACATCTTCCACCTCTAACAATAACTGGCCCAAAGTTTCCTTAGAAACCACGCTTCACTCCAGCTTTCCATATTCCCTTGTATCCAGACCCCAGAAAAAAGTGCCAGCTTCACTTTTGTTATTGTCACTCTTGATTTTTCAGTCACTTCCTATCCTCTTACTTTCAGACGTTCGGATCTACTCACACCATTGAACCTGTATCAGTGGCCAATGCTTCTCAGGCCTCATTACATTTTCCTTCTAACCACCTTTTAGACTCCCTTTCCCTCTCTTCTAAGCTGTCCTAATACCCCCGCCCCTCCCATCTCCTCCACACTCAATCTCCAGGAGGTCACATTCAATCCTTTTCCAAGGTTTAATAAAGCAACACTTATATTTCAGGCATGAATGTAATTTCTAAGTTTTGGACTTGAATATCCTATTGCCTATCAACATCTTCATTTTAAAAATATATTCCTTTGATATGCATGTATTTATCTTACTGTTATACAGTATAACTGTCCATATAAAATGGCTATATCTTTTCAAATAAAAAACAACATAGTCTAACAGCCATAGAGTATACTATTCAGTATAATAGGACAGCTATTAGAAAAGAAAGAGTTCCAGAAAATCCAGATTCCATATTTTCTATATTAAAATATATTTTTTTCTATTTGGCTCATGAATGTTTTCTCACTGAAATGAAAAGCAAAACATTACAACATAATTTTATGCAGTCTGTTATAATGTTTTGTAGCATTGGAAAGATAGTACCTGTCAAGTCATGTCTATGAAATGGAAATATACTAAAAGAGATATAAGTTGTCTTACAAATTATAAAAGCAACTAAAATTCAAAACAAATTATATTTGCAATACAAGATAATATGTAGCCACACAAAATTTTGTAATAACTTATCTTAGAGGGCTATTGGAAATAACTTGAAGTTCAGAAACACTAAAATGAAAAAGAAGCCTGAGGTTTATTTATTTATTACCAATAAACTGGATGTTTTCTCTATATTCTAGAAACAAACAAAAGTAGTCTGGCCTTTCATTAACAGTTGGAGACAATTTCTGTTTCATCAGACTTTGATACAGTACAAACAATCAACAGTATCATCAAATGACTTCTACATACTTTGTTAAGTCAAAACAAGAGACTTACATTGACAGACTCAAAGATAACTAATTAGCTTGGCTTTTATCAAATTTTACCCAGGTAAGTGATGAAGCGTGCAATACTGTCAATGAGATGTGGATAATGCTACCTAAAGGTTGTTCATTTTTTGAAATAAAAACATGCATATAAAATTTTATTATTTATATAATAAAATATACTTGATCATAGTATAGATTATTTGGTAAAGAATAAATAACTATCATCATCAGAAATATTTCTAATATATGACAGGCACTGTACTATGTATTGTGTTATGCTTGCATTTACATCATAACTTCTACCATTTTTTAAATTCTCCAACTCTTTCTCTAAGTCTGACTCTATGTATGACTTTCTGCTCACATCTTGCTCCTTTCCTAGAGGATTCCATGAAGTTGTTCCTTGAGTTCATTTCAAAAAGAGTGATCAGATTATAAAATCCAGAGGGCAGAGTTTGTTTCCAATTCATATTTTCATCTATTCTACAAGAACTGCTACTTTATTTTGGAGAACTTAGGACTTCATGGTTGCAACAGTTCACTTTTGCTGCTTAACAAAACATCTCCCAAAATAATAATTCATTTAAAAAAAAAGCATGCAGCACCTTATTTGGGGGTTGGGATGTGGGCTCAGTTAATTAGGTGGCTCTTATGCTCCCTGTTGGGCTCATGTGAGCATCTGCTGTCACCTGCTTGGGCAGTTCTGTCAGTATCCACTGGGCTCTGTCACATGGCTGGGATGACAACCCTCTGATCTGTGTGGTCACTCATCCATCAGTGGACCATCCTAGGTTAGTTCTCAGGATCCCAATAGAGAGACCACCCACATGCAATGCCTCTGTGGGACTAAACTCCAAATCACTTCTGTTTCATTCTCTTGGCCAAAGCAAGGCACAATGCCAGCCCAGTTTCAAGAGATTAAAATACAGACTCCAGCTTTTTGAGAAGGATCTGGGAAGTCACATTTCAAGGACATAAATAAGGGAGAAGAATTTATGTGGGAATGCCAGAATGGCTCAACAGGTTGAGCACTTGCCTTGCAACCATGAGGTCCAGCGATCAAATTCTGGCCCTGGCCCACGCACACCCACCATGCTGAACTGCGGTGTACAACTGGTAACCACCAGGATGGCAGTAAAGGTTCTCACTTCCCATGAAGGAGGCCCCCAGGTTAGTTCCTCCCCATATGGCCTCACATCCACCAATGTAGAATGAAACTATGTCAAAAACTAATGATGTACAACTATGGAGAGTATTCTGGGCCCAACCCCCTTCTCTCTGTCTCCCTCTTTCTCTCTGTCGCGCTCTCTCTCTCTCTCTCTCTCTCTCACCTTCTCTCAAAACAATAAAATAAATCTTAAGGGAAAAAAGAAAAATAATAATAATTTATGGGTATTTCTGTAAGTCACTGCACTAGTTGTAGTATTTTTCAAGCTGGCATGTTTATTATTCTATATAATACTTTTCTCAAAACAGTTTTTAATTGATAATTTACTACTATAAATGCTAGTTAATATTAAATGTAGAAATCACTGACTCGTGCACTAGAAGAGCTGGGTAGAAAATATAACATTTTTTAAATATTCATTTTCTGATGGAAATTGGTGCCTAGAGCGCTCATATGACTTCCCTCCAATTGATGGCTGAAAAGGCGCTAGAAGCCAGGTATCTGGCAGCTACTCCACATTATTTTTTTAGCAATCACACTACAGCCATGCTGATGTTAAGAACTGATCTCTAATATTTATTTTCAGTTTGAAATATTTTAAAGTATATTTATTATCATGCCACCATATTTACCAGTGTCCCACAGCTGAAATTTATGTATAATTGACATATTTGATAGTCTTTTTTAAACATTAATTATCCCCAAGAAGCCTCACTTGCATATTTGCTATGAAAGCAGACTTCTGTTGTCCGCAATTCAAATTTTCAAATATGCGTATTTAACATTCAGAGACAAGATGCTAAACATAGACATATTAGTGCTGATTGATTTAAATGGTCCTAATTAAAACTGAAAAAATAGCTGAATCTTACAGAATAAACAAAATAATGTGAAAATTATAAATTTTATGTATATAAAATATTAATTGCTTCCCTTAGTCATATACAATGAATATTTAGATGAACTCTTTTTTAGGAATTCTGTAAAAAACGAAAGTCAATAAAAATAAAGAAAAACAAGAAATTTCTAAATAAATTGACATATCTATATGAGTAACTCACCAGAGTATAGTATTTAAAACAGCATAATTAATAGAAGAGTTACCGGTATATCAGTAAGGTCAATTACAAAGATGAAACTGGATAGCACTAGATCAATATGAACTAAATTTTCTATTTGGAGCTTTCTAGAAATATAAAAGTAGAAAAAAAATAAAAGATCTACTCACTACTTCCAAATTACCAGGAGGGAATTTGTTAGCCAATCATTTATTCTTTTCTTATCTTATTCATATTTCTGTGTAGTTTATCAAAAGTCAACCACCCAGCACTATCTTTAACAATGGCCCTTGTGCAAGGCATTTGAATGCCATTTACTAATAAATAAATATATAAGACATACAAATGCACATTAAATCCTAGAGGACAACATGTACTCATGAAAGACAATGATCATACTGCTGATTTACTGGTGAAGAGTGTGTCAAGGCTCAGAACATTGAGGTTAGGAGCTGTGTATCTTCCTCCACATTGAATCCCTAGAGTTGGAGAACAAGAGCGGGTCTTGCTCACAGGAGACATTGAAAAAGGCTGATGAAATGAATATGTAATATGACTGACTCTCACTGAATTAGCACCATTCAGGATTATAACACATCACATGACTCTGTTTAGGGACTGGATTAATTCAACAAAAATATTTTTATATTATAATAAAAAGCAACCTAAAAGTAATTTGTTCCTTATTTTCATAAATCACACTCAAAGCTAAAAATATGATCATAAAATGTATGAGAACAATTTTTTTATCTTAGTTATTGACAGCAAAAATTAATTACTTGGCCTATAACTGAGAACAAGTACATATTCTATATTATTTCTCATATATTTTGTTTTGTTTTTCCTCTACAATAGTCTACATCAGCAGTGTCTGACCTTTAGGCTTCCCTGGACCACATTGGAAGAATTGTCTTGGGCCACACATAAAATACACTAACACTAATGATAGCTGATGAGCTAAAAATAAAATAAGTAGTAAAAAAAATCTCATAATGTTTTAAGAATTCGTGTTGAGCTACAGTCAAAGGAATCCTGGTCCACATTTCGGACATGTCTGGCCTACAAAGTCATTTCATTATGTTAGAGGATTTTATCACAATTAAATGAACTTAATTTTAACAGTAAGAACAAGTAAATCTAAACACTTCAATTATGAGGACTGTCCAGAAAGTATCCAGCCATGTAATATAAAAAATAGAGATATTTATGGCTGGATTTTTTTCTCAGACAGCCCTTGTCAGAGAATTGACTATTAGAATCAGATAATTTCTTATACTAGCTTCCTCCTATCAAGGATGTATCTATTTCATGTGTTAAACAAGAAAGGAGTTTAGTTATCTTTCTTTACTTAAAGTTATAAAGTCTTTTTCCATTTCTCCCCTAAAAAACCTTTAGTCTAAATTTTAAGAAATCAAACTCAAACTGATTCCAAACACATTCAAATAAAAGGACAAATGCAATGAAGATAATGGAAAGAAAAAACATTAAATCTCAGCACAAATCTCTAGAGAAATTAACAAAGAAATGCAGCATACCCAAACAGGTGAGAGTGAGAAAAGAAATATTATAACTGCAATTAAAAATAAAGTATTTAATGGACTGTAAAGGGAGGTGGGAATTAACTGGCTGATAGATTTCAAACTGCTGAGTTTAATCTATAATATCTGTTTGCTTTGCTATAATTTATTTTAGAGTCTACAGTTGCCTGGAGGTCACCTTTGAGGAAGCAGAGAAAATCAATACTTTTCACTATAAGTTAAGTAGTATCATTTACTTCTATTAAATAAGGTCTTCACAAGTTAAGAGAAAAACACACACACAACAACAACAAAACAACCAAGACAAGCAGTGGACTTTAGGTCTGTGGATAGACATTCTTTGTATAATCTTCCAAGTTATCAAAATGTTTCTGACATCTTCTAATGTGTTATAGGTGTGAACCTGGCAGAGTTTCTGGTCAGGGTACTAACAGCAGGGTGAGATTTCCAGGGGCAGACAGAAATGGTTACCCAAAGTCTAAGACTAGAAAGCCCCAAAGGATTAACTGGAAGTTCTGTCCTAGGAAATTGTGAGGATCAGAACGGAATCTAGCAAAAAAATCCATATAGCCCCAGAAGTGGGCATCACTTGAGTAATGTAAGACTACATCAAAATGACCAGAAATCAGGTAGATTTTGGATCAGAGTCAAGAGATATGATTAAGAATGTATTGTTAATAATAAATAAATTACTTATTTGGATTCAAATAAGCTCTTACACGGAGGCAGTCATTGTGCAAAACTGACAGAATAGCAAAGTGAACACATTACAGCTTCCAAATGTTTTTCACTATTATGTTGGTGAAATTCACATCATTTCCTGTGAAATGTTAATCATCACATGATATGATACTGTAATGACAAATTAAACCCAAATCTTAGATAATAGTATCATTATAGAAATTTCACCTTACAGTCAGACTTTCTAAGACGTGGAGTCTGGATACTTCTTTTAATCGTGCTAATGAACTTACCCTCATTTTTCTATTCATTGAAAATTAATGTCAATGGTGTTCATTCTTGCAAAATACATACTGCAGTCTATAAGCCTTAATTTATTTTGTTCAGAACCATAGTCACTAGTTATCAATAGACTGGCTTTTTTAATTATTTTGAATATGTGGCAATAATCTATAGCAGAATATTTTCACAGAACCATTAAAATTAAAAAATATTTCATTTCTGATGCAACAGAAAAATGGACTAGTTGATTCAAAGTAGGTAATGTAGTGTGTGTTGTAGTTAAGTCATAGAATTTGGTTCTAAAATGTCATTTAGTTAATTCACAACTTGTGTATTTATTTACAAGGAGTATAAACTTGGATAATTTCTGAGACTTAGACCATTCAAACGAAACAGGGGAAATTCATATGGTTGTTGTGAAGATTAAATATGATAGAGAAAAATATCTAGCACAGCGTCTGGAATACATATGGTGATTACTATTAACTGTTATTTCTAGAAAAATGTTATTGGTATGTGCTGACTAGTTTTCTATCAATAAGTATACAATGAAACTTTATGTTCAGGTATTACAATTCAGGTATCACAAATTTCTATAACATATCTACATTGCTAAATATTATGGAAATTAATAATTGAGTAAAATGTTATTGCTATTTTTAAAATTCAACATTAACAATAAATAATAAAGCAAAGGGAAATAGCAATTTAAACAGAAAACAAATAATCATAAATATAAACAGTGAACAAAATAATTATTTTAAAGAATTAAAATAAGCCTATGAGGCATAAAACATAAAACCCCCATTTAGCTACTTGAAAAAACCTCACTTATATAGGTGTGTTAGAAAAAGAAAATGCAACTTACTAAACACCCAATTTGCCTGATCAAACAAATAAATCACTAAGTTCAGAATAAATCATGTCTGATATGTTTAATATACTTATTGATGTTTCTTTTATTTTAAGCAATAATTATCACAGTAGGAGGTACAAAAACAAACTTTCTTTTGAAAGAGACTTTTACCTGTGAATATTTTGGGTTGTGTGAAGAAGCTAATCTATGGTTTATCAATCTCAGTCTCAGAAAAATATGATCAAATATTTACAGTGCCTGTAGGAAAATGGTAAATTATTTTTATAATTTTTAGCATTATTAGCAGGCTGAAAATTAAAGCCAGTATTCTCATAACTGTTTTGGAAAAGGTACTCAAGTCAAATGGAAAATCAAAACTTGTCTAATTTTTAAGTTTTAAAATTTTAAGGTAATGAATATTTCTTTAGTTTTTTTTTCTATCTAGATTTCTAAAAATAAGACAAATAAAAATATATTAGTTGTCTCTCTCCCTCACTAGACTGCAATTCTCTTGATTAGACAGACATTGGTGGTAGAGACAGGGAAGTAAAGAAATTTATGTTGCTCACATGTACAAAAGTGTTTATTTGCAGATAATTCATGTCCTCTTTTTAATATTTTTTATTCTCAAGCTAAAAAGAAAATATGTACATATTTGGCCATAAGTGTGGTTAATTAATTGTGCATGCAAAATGTGCATACCTAATGTCAAGTACAAAAAAAATTATTTGCAAAGAAGAAACAAAATATGAAACTCAGTGTCCTGAGAGTACGACATGACAAACATAATTAATAATAAAAATATATCCATCCAAGCGAGAAGAATATATGGAGGATGAGTCTTAGCACAGGATTGTCTGAGTCTCGAGATTGCTCCCTCCCCAAGGGTGTCCTGCACAGCTCTCTCTCAGCGTTGCTCAGTAACAAGCTTCCCATATGATCCTTCATGTGACATCACACATCTCTTCATAGCAAAGTTCTTCCTCGTAGCTGCAAAGTGACAGCACATTCTTTGGAAAGACTACATAATTAGAACCGGAGCATTTCCTTGTCAGATGTCAATCACATCACTTTGTATGTGTTATGGGAAAGACAGAGAAGACATCGTAAGCTTTTCATTTGTTCTAAATTAAGTCTGTGGAGAGAGATGTGACTCAAGTGGAACACATTCAGTAAATCTCAGCCCACCTTCACTGAGTAGGGACAGGAGGCAACGAGCATCCCTGTTCAGCGTAATGTGCTGGAAGGTGTTAAAACCAAACCTTAAAAGAAGTCCCACAAGAGTGAAAAAGTTTTTTATCAGAATCAATGACAGAAACCAGTGTTGTTTTTTTTAAATATAATGACTGATAAATTTGATTAAAATTTAATGAGACAAGCAAAGTGAAAAGACAGCACTGTGAAAAATACTTTTTGCCACTTATATCATAGATAAGGGATTGATCTCCCAAATATATAAGGAAATGAAAGGAAAAAAAAGAAAAATAAAAAAGTGTCAATGACACCACAGCAAAACTGGACAGTTCAAATGAAAGAAAACACAACTGTCTCTCAACCAATTTGTACAGATGCTCAAATTTATTCATAAAAAGAGAAATGCAAATTAATACTTTGCTGGAATAGCTTTTCTCGCCTATCAAATTGGCAAAATTCCAGAAGTGTAACAACATACTCTGTGGCAAAGCTGTGGGGAAACAGAATTCTCATACATTGCTAATGAAAATACAAAATGCTAAAGTTCTTACAAAGGAAATTTGGCAATACTTACAAAAATTACATATTCATTTATTATTTCACGAAACAGTCACATTTCTAGGAGTCTATCCCAAAGATACAGTGGCACATATTTAAAAGGCATATAAACAAGCTATTCATTGCAGCAAGCACACAAATAAGAGACTGACACAACAGTATACTGAGAAAGAAATGAAGAATGTGACTCTAAACAACAATGACGGATTATTTACACTATATTGTTATATGAAAAAAATCAAGATGGAGTGAGAATATGTGAAACGTTACAACATGCATAAGTGGATTATCTTTTATCTCAAGAAAAAGCAATGGAAGAATAAACTTACATAAAAGAGTTATGTTTAAAAAAAGAAAAAGGACAGATAAAACAGAAAGAGAAGCCAGATTCTTCTCCATACATCTTATTTCATACACTTAACTTCGGAACTATGTACATATTTTACATAATTATTTTCTACAAATTAAAAAGTAATTCCTAAAAAATTAAAAGGGAGTGAAACAATGATCTTATTACATATCCAATTGTCAGCATTACCACATAGAGAGAAATTGGTGGGGTTTTTTGCACGTCCCTAGTAGGATATACTCTTCTGGATATAAACTACAAATCAATCATCAATCACCAAATTCATCATTAATCATATTTTTAGTAATAGTGTTTGATAATATTATAAGTGTTATGGCATAAAAAGAATTAGTAACTTAGTTGTTAACTGGAATTTTCACCATGATTAAACACAAATGTGATAAAAGGTAGATGAAATTAAATAATTTCCTGAGTAGATTTGGAACTATCACTGTGAACTCATTATGCAGTTTAACTTAAAATTATAAAATTTGCTATGCTTATTTACTAGAAATCCTAGAAATAAGGACAAACCTAAAATATCAATAAGCATTCATGCAGTATAGAGTGTGATCTCTAAACACCATTTCCTACTAAAAGAAATCAGATTTTGAAGAAATTCTGATTAATGATCTGGAGAAAAAGAAAGATAAAACACTAGCCTGAAACATCCTGCAATATCTGAAAGCAGGCAAGTTCAAGGTCTAAATATATCTAGTCTAGATCTAACTACCAATTTACAGGAAATACTTAGTTGACCCACATAAAAAGTGCCATCAAAACCAGTTGAATATTAACAATTTCATATGATTAGGGCTAATATAATGGATAGAGAATTACCAATATACCCAATAATACAATAAAATTGCAAGCATTAAAATATGAACTGTGGAAAAATCTACAGGACTAACAACTCAATTTTGCTAACAAAAATATGCAAAAACAAGAGATAAAAGGAAACCTATAGAATGAAAGTGAATAAAGAATGTAGAAGACATCAAATAATGATAAGACCTTATAACTGAATAAAATAAAGATTATGCACACTTAAAAAATTTAAATAAAAAAGACCTTATTAGATAATGTTCAAATAAATACATCTTCAAAAAATAAAAACGTTTACTTTGATTGGATATTAATTTTATTACAGAATTAATCTTATTCTTAAAGTGTGATAATTATATTGCAATTATTTTTTCTTTTTAAATTGTTAAATTTATTGGGGTGACATTGATTGATATCAATTGCATTGTTTCCAGGTGTACAATTCTACATGACATTGTCTATACATCACAGTATGTGCTCACCACCCAGAATCAGCTCACTTTCCATCACCATATATTAGATTTCGTCCCAGCTCTCCCACCCACCTCCTCCCTTACCCTCAGGTAACCACTAAACTATTGACTGTGTGCATGAGTTTTTGTTTCTTTGTTACTTCCAGTTTTATATTCCACCTATAAGCAAGGTTATATGTTTCTTGATTCTTTCAGTCTGACTTATTTCTCTTAATAAGATGTTTCAAGGTCCGTCCATGTTGTCACAAGTCGCTATATTTCATCTTTTCTTATTGCTGAGTAGTATTCCATTGTGTAAATGTACCACAACTTCTTTATCCAGTCATCTATCATATGTTTTCTTAAGACTCATCTTTTCGTGGTACATATTAAAATATTGACAACACATTATTTTCTTCAACATAGTAATAGGTGAAGCATATTAGAATAAATAAGATACACATGAGACAAGATGCTGGTCAAGTATATCAAGTTTATTAGAGTCACATTTAACTTCGTATGTATTCAAAATTACTTACTATAAATATTGTTACTTTTTTTTAAGTGAAAACAAAGGAAGGTTTGGGAGGGGTTTTCTTTAAATATTTTTATTTTAAGATTTATTTGACAGAGAGAAAGACAGAGACAGAGAGAAGGGGGAGGGCCCAGAGCAGTCTCCGTAGTTGTACGTCATCAGTTTTTGACATGGTTTCGTTCCACACAGGTGGGTGGGGGCTGTGCAGGCCGGGAACTGGGCTGGGGGCCCCCAGCTTGGGAGGCACGCCCCCTCAAGCCAGGGGTCAAAACAGGAGGCGAGAACCAAACTGGAGGCCTCCCACATGGGAAGCACACTCCAGTTCAGCATATGGGCCCACAAGGGCTGGCAGCTGCAAAGAGAGCACTTAACCCACTGAGCCATCTGGCTTCCCTTGGGTTTTGGTGGTTTTCTTTTAATCACTTTCCTTAGAGAGGAAGAAATCCATCTGAGATTTCCAGAATTTTGATGAGAAGGAACTTTTGAGACTCAAGAAAGGATACCACAATTCACTGATTAACTATGCTTGGAAATTTGCAGGTGTTAACTCGAAGTATATATTATTTCAATTTTATATTAAGCTGTATTTATATTAAGTTAATAAATTAAATTTTGTATTTTTAAGAAGATGACTCAATTAGATTTGAATAAAAAGCAGTGTGACTCCTTTCAATGTAAAATAATATGACAATATACAGAATATATTTCTGGTACACAGAATGTAGGAACTGCCAAGCACTTAGAACACAGTGGGAAGTGAAAATGAAGAATTAACTTCCACAGGACCCAAGAGATGAAATGAAGCAGAGTAGGCACAAAAATTAAACAAAGCATTCCACTTGGAAGTTGGTTGACATGCGGAGGTAAAGGCTGCTTTTTCCTTTGAGCCACTGAATAAGGAGATAATTCTGAGTCTATTATATATATGATTGACCAGTTGCTGAGAAGATATGTCTTTATATTTATCTGCCAATGTACACACACACTCTCTTCTTGTTTAAACTTCAGAATGCTAAAATAGATATCTAATCTTAATCTGGCCTCCAAATGATACTCACTTTTAACATTTTTTCTTTTGCTAGTCTTATTATGAGTAGATACAATATGATTGGTGATCATTGTATCTCGATAACAATTTGACTAGTCACTTATTTTCACTGTCCTAGATATCTCATTTGCACAATGACAAAAGTCCTTATTAGCTGTAGTGTGATTGTGAAGATTAATGTCTCTAACGCATGCAAGACTCCCGCAATGAAGCAGCATCTCCCAGGTTACCTTTCAGAGTTCTTATCATTAATAGAATTAACAGACCGCAGGGCAAAGCACACCTCTGTTGTTTTTGAGCAGGAGCCTCTTAAGCAGCTTACTCTCAGGCTCTAGGCCTCTGTTTCTCCACCTGTAAAATCACTACCTCACAAGCTTGTTTGAAAAGGCTTAAATGAGATAGTAGTATAAAGTATTATTTCAACATCTGGCAAAAGTACTCAGTCATGTGATTCTTCCTTTATAAGCTTTCAATAATTAACATTTTTATATGCAGTTTTACATACTGCTTTTTTTTCAATTAACATCAACGCAGTAACATTTACCTCACTATGAAGAATACTTCACAAACATCCCTCTTAATGAAGGAAGCTCCATGTTGACCGGTGGCTATGGAAGCCGAAGGACCATTTTCTGAGGGAGAGACGTTTCCATGCATTTTCATGAGTAAGATTTCCTGGGTAGCAGGTGGTGCCCAGTTCATCATTTTGTCAAACATTATTTTTAAGGCTTCAAGTCATCTAGCTATAGACAAATGCTCATACTAATTTTGTGCCAATTAATTTTGCTAAATGCAGTTACATGGAACACGGTGTGGCTGTGTACATGGAAAAACATTTGTCTCCTTGAATATTATTGTCCGTCAAGTACGGTGTTTCATTTTTGGCTATTTTATTTACAACAAGGGCAGATAGGCTGGTGAGTGACAGTTAGATTTGTTGAAGGTATTAAATTGCTAATGCTAATGCATTTTACAATCTTCTGAACTGATTTAATATATTAGACTGCCACTCAAAGTTGTAATAAACAATACTGCGCTCTTCGTTGGAAATCATTCTGTCAGATCTGGAGAATATCAAAAATGCCCACCTATGTTCAGAGTTTACAAACGCATTTTTATTTCTCTGTAGGCTGTCCCACAAACCAATGACATAAAGGCTTCAATTTGCATCTCTTGTCAGAGTTTGCAACAAGCAAAAATTCATAATCAACACCTGGCTGGAAATCTCTGAGGCTGGGAAAGAATTCTCTACTTAGGGAGGTAAGGATTCTATTTCACCTAAGGGAAAACATTTTAAACTTAATATCTGCTAACTTCACATACTTGTCATGACTTCATATACAGGTTTGAATAGAGCACAAGAGGCACAATGGGGTGGGGGTGGGGGGATATTAAAACAAGAAGCCTGCTAAGAAGCCACAGAAACCTAGTGATAGAGACATGATTGAGACAAAGATATAAATATATATGTCTCCTTAAGGACATATCTTGGATATTAAGAGAGAGTGTTTGACTCAGCTTAGGTCAAGAACAATAATAATAATATCCCAGTAACACTGAATTTTAAAATTCTCAGTGTTTTATATATTCTGTGTGTGTGTGTGTGTGTGTGTGTGTGTGTGTGTGTGTGTTTCATATATTCTATCTCACTTGATTTTCACAATGAACCTGGAAAACAGTGTGTGTAGAGGGCCAGACAGTATTATTTCCTTTCACAAATGAGGAAACTAGGAATTCCAGTAGGGGAAAAAAATAGCACACTCAGACTTTTAACATGGGTATATGAACAATGGATCAAGATGAACTCAAATACCCTGCCTTACAGTTCTAATTTCCTTTATTTTTCATTTTAAGTGAAAAAAAATCTTACTTTTATTAGCATTTTTAACTAGTTAGGTTAATCATATTTTCATATATTCTTTTTATTTCTCATCTATAAATTTTTTTTCTTTTAAGCTTTATTGAGGTAAAACTGACAACATTGTAAGATATATGAAATTCACAACAATATGATTTATATATGTGTGCACTGTGAAAGCATCCCACCACCCCACCAAGTTAAACCTTCATAGAAACAGAGAGGTTGCCAGGGAGTCGGGGGTAGGCAAGATAGGGAGAGGTTGGTTCAAGGATGTAAACTTCCAGTTATATAACAAATAAGGTCTGAGAATCTATAGTATAACATGGTGACTATACTTGATAACACTGCACTGTGTAACTGAAATGTATTCACAGAGTAGAACTGCAATATTTTCACAAATTAAAAATTAAAATTGTTCTGATATCTTGTACTGCAGCAAGTACTTGATAAGATAACTTTAATTTTTAATTTGTAAAAATATTTCAGTTCTACTCTATGAGTAAATTTCAGTTACACAGTGCTTATGTTTATAACTTCCTTGTTTTAATTTGGATGGAAAACTTTATAAAAATAGGTAAGTTGAAAATTTGTTTTTGGTAATATAAATCAAAATAAACTTTACCAAGCAAAGTACATCGTTTAAAAATTGACTACATGCAGTGAAACTGAAAACAGAAAAGAAAACAGACAAAACCTCTGTCATTTTCAGGGAAGAAAGAGAACAGGAATAAATATCAATATCTGGCATTACAATGTGTAATTACTATGAGGAAAAATACAGCAGGGTCAGGGATCCAGTTTGAAGAAAGGTGCCATTTTAGAATTGAGAGGGATGGCTTCTCTATGGAGAAAAACTATTGAACAGAAATAAGCATAGTGTGAAAGAGTCAGTGAGGGGAACATTGAGGGGAAAAACATTCTAAGAAGTAACTATAGAGATAACTGATAAGATGGAATCCTACCATACTACTCACTTATTGAATTTTTTTCAGAACCTACTTTAAAAATATCTAAGCAAATAGCAAGAAAGAATCCAAAGAAAACACCAGATATTGTAGGTTTTGAAACTGTCCTGAATGCAGCAAACTCTCATTGTAATTTACTATCCTGTTTTGTCCAATCCCTAATTCATGGAAGTGCTAAAGCCCCCACTACAAAGGTGCTCTTTGGTGCAGAGCAGGTCACCAGGAAAGGCCTTCCCTTGGATGCATCCATTACTGCAGCTCAAAGACTAATCTGGTCTTGCTGGCTCAGCAACACATTTGTTGACTCAAAGGAAGCAGATCTGCAAGAGAGAGTGGGGGAGAGACAAAGGGAAAGAGAGAGAATGAAAGAGGGAGAAATGGAGGGAGAGGGAGAGAGGGGGAAAGGGAGAGAGGGAGAAATGGAGGGAGAGGGAGACAGAAAAGGAAAGAGATGGGGAGGTGGAGGGAGGAAAAGGCTCATAGATGGATAGGGTCTATGGTGTGTGGGTAAATGTATGACAGTCACCTGGCCCCCAGGAAAACAAAGGGTCATGATTTATAGCATTGGCTGATGTTCATGGTGTAAATGTCCCACTATGCCGGATTTTAATGTGATGTCAGTGAACATGAAGGCGGTAGCAGGACACTATGTAGTGTTCCTAGCGCTCTCATACAAGAGTCATAAATGAAACCCAGACCACAGATTAAAGTTATGTAGTTAGGACATAATTTTTTTTTTTAGTACCATTACTTTGGTTTTTAATTAATATAATTAATTGTAACTTTATATTATTAACTTAAAATAATGGCCATGTTTAATAATTGGCTTGTAAAATTCCTAAAAATTTTACAGTTGGCTAACTAGCTTGAATCAAAACCAGCAAACTACTAAATCTAGTATTGTGAGGGCAGTAGGTAAAGTAGAAAGAACCTTTTATAGAGAAGGTAGCAATTATTTGTTTATTATAAAGCAATTATTTCAATAAGACAATTACGTTGGCTCGAGAATATTTGGTCCATAAGGACACTGATTTTTGCATGTTTAATCCAACAGTTGTTTGTTTGTTTTTTGGTTTTATTTGGTTTTTCTGGTGTCAAAACAAGTGCTATATACAATTTTTTTGTTTTTAAAAAAACACATTTTATAGGCCTCTTCATTGCAATGCTAAGTTAATTGATGAAGGCCTCTATTGGTGAGACCAGGAGTAAAGTGCAGTTAAGTAGAGCCCATTCACACAATTTTCACACTATTTGTATTTTTAAATGAGGAAGAGAGGGTGTTGAGATAGCTCAACAGGTTGAACACAAGGTCCCGGGATCAAATTCCAGCCCCAGCCCACGCAAACCCGTATGCTGAACTGCAGTGTAACTGCTAGATGGCTCGGTGGTGAAGGTTCTCGCCTCCCATGCAGGAGGCCCCAGTTCAGTTCCCGCCCTGCACAGCCCCACATCCACCTGTGTGCAATGAAACTATGTCACAGCTAATGATGTACAACTATAGAGACTGCTCTGGGCCCTCCCCCTTCTCTCTCTCTCTCTCTCACACACACACACACACACACACACCCCTTCTCTCAAAAACAATAAAATAAACCTTCAAAAAAATTAAAATGTAGCATGAGTCCTGCTCAACCAGAGCTTTCAGTCATTTGAATGCGGGTGGTGGCCAGTGTTCTAAACATGGTAGCACCAGTGACAAGGAAAGCTGGTATCACTGAATTCATGTGAGCAGCTAAAACAGTGATGCAACCATGTACTCTGGAATTTCTTGTTATGCAAGAAAAAATTATCCACTGTTTAAGCTACTCTGGATGGATATTTTTTTTACTTCCAGCCAATATCTTTTCTAATTAATGATTTCACACATGGCTTGGTGGAGAGCGGTTCTTACTGAGCAT
Organism: Craseonycteris thonglongyai; assembly: GCA_004027555.1. NCBI lineage: Eukaryota > Metazoa > Chordata > Mammalia > Chiroptera > Craseonycteridae > Craseonycteris > Craseonycteris thonglongyai. The sequence goes on along the minus strand of PVKE010029007.1, from coordinate 199 downwards.
GTGTAGAGGGAAAGATAAAATTCATAATATAGCTGATCTAGAGCCCATGAGCAAAATACCAGGAACTTTATTATTCTTTTTTTCACATGGATAATGCTGTTTTCTTTTTTTTTCTTTTTTTTTTTTAATATTAATATATTTTATTGTTAAATTTAATGGGGTGACATTGGTTGGTAACAATCAGACAGTTTCCCAATGG
>PVKE010029006.1:0-20544 GCA_004027555.1 Craseonycteris thonglongyai | reverse complement strand
GTGGGTCCTGCCTGGGCCGGAGCCGGGATTCGATCCTCGGTCCTCATGGCCTCAAAGCGAGCGCTCAACCCGCTGAGCCGTCCCGGCTTTCCCCTGATCTGGTCTTTTTTGTTATTGATATTTTGTTCATCAGGGATTGTTCTTACATTGATTTTTATTTTTGAAAATATTGCATTAAATATTTTTCATTGGGAATACTGAGTTTTATGGAATCTCTTTAAATTTTATGCCTAAGGAAAGTGCCTCACTTGCCTTACTCTAGGCCTGTCACTGGGACACTGAATGGGGGGAAAATTTCAAAACTGGCGGGACTTTATAGCACTCAGTTCCTACACTATTGCTTCCTGACTTTACTTTGTATTGATTTCACTGATGCTTTAGCAGCTGCTTATAGAGGCAAAATAATGTAAACCAATAAAGAGCCAAAGCAGTTGGTTTCCTCAAAATTTAGATAAATAGGGACCACAGTTGCAGTGGCCTGGTCCAAAAAGTTTAATATTCTATAATGTTAAACTTCTGCCAGTTGCTTTATCTCTTGGAGCATGAGTTTCTTCATTTGAATATTATCTGCATCATAGATTTGTTGAGGATTAAATGAGCTACTATACAGGTAATGTATACAAAGTATGTTCACAGAAATGGAAAATATTAAGTAAAGGTTTACTATATGTCCTTCTAAAAGTCAGCCTAAATCCTCACTTGGGTAGCTAGCAATTCGGCAAAGCTGGAGTACCTGCCTTCTATCTCTCTTGATTTGGCTATCGAACTTTAGAAATGTAGTAGACTTGAGAGAGATGGAACATTGATTTGACAGATGGGATTTAGAGAGTAGATAATATCAAGCTCTGGGAGACTGAGGTGAGTCTTTGTTTGATGTAACCTGTACAGTAGCAGATTCAAAGGATTTAAGAGACAATATAATTTAAGTAGAAGATTACAGCTAGGAGGGTACTGGAGAGTTTGGTTTGGAAAAGATAGGTTCAACTCATACGTGAAAGGCTGAGGAAAGATGTTGAATTGAATTTGGTTAAGTTAGTTGGAGGTTCCTTATGAGAATAAAATCTTGTAATCATAGGGTTGTAAAAAATCTTAACAGATCACTGTCTTGCACCCTTAAACATTTGTTCTCTGTGTCCATATTTATACTGCTTCAGACAAATGAGAGTCTAAGTTTTGAGTTTTTTAGGGGAACAGGCAGAACTTTTGATTAGTTATTAAAAGCCCTTACAGTTTGAAGGCAAGAAAAACACATGATAAAGAGCAAATGCATACTGTTTCTGTGAACATGAGAAATCCATACATTTCCAATAAATTTGCTCATGTTTTTATTAAAGTGAAAATATTACCTTTAATAATACATATCTGTTTTTTTAAGATTTATTTTACTGTTTGAGAGAAAATGTGGAGGTGTGGGGAAGGCCTAGAGCAAGTCTCCATAGCTGTACATGATTAGTTGTGACTTGTTCCTTTCCACACAGGTGGATGTGGGGCTGTGCAGGGCAGGCACCAAACCAGGGGCCTCCCACATGGAAAGCAAGAAACTTCCTCAACGAGTCACCTGGGGGGTTACCAGTTGCTCCGCAGTCCAGCATATGGACTTGCAAGGGCCAGGGCCAGGACTTGATCCCCGGACCTCATGGTTGCAAGACAAGCTCCAAAATTTCTATTTGGTTTTAAAGTTTCAATCTCTTTGGTAAATATTTATTTTATTTATTCATTGATTTCATTTCTAAGTTCAAACTGTCTGAGTATTTTCAGAACTGCAATCTTGAGTTCTGTCATGTAAATCACTTACTTTTGTGTCTCTAAATTTATTTTCTGGATATTTTTTTATTTTATTTATTTACTTTTTAAGATTTATTTTATTGTTTTTGACAGAGACAGAGAGAGACAGAGAGAAGGGGGAGGGCCCAGAGCAGTCTCCATAGTTGAACATCATCAGTTGTTGACATGGTTGTGTTCCACACAGGTGGGTGGGGGCCACGCAGGGCGGGAACTGGGCTGGGGTCCTCCGGCATGGGAAGCACACACCAGTTCAGCATATGGGTCCACACGGGCCGGGGCCAGGGCCGGGATTCAGTCCTCGGTCCCCAGGGCTGCAAAGTGAGTGCTGAACCCACTGAGCTATCCCGGCTTCCCTCATTTTATTTTTGAGCTGTCTCTTTACTGCTTGTATATAGTCTTCGATGGATTTAGTCTTTGGTGGACTATTTCTCTTAGGCTTTTATGAGAATTGGTCTGCAGCAGGTTGATAAGAGATCTCTTTTATTTTCCAGTACATGGCTCTGGAGCGTTTCATTTTCCCTGCAGTGTTCTGGCTTCTGGAATTGCTGCTGGACAGTGCAAAATGCTTTGTATTCTCTGGGGAAGTGGGTGTCTCTTCTGTGACCAGGTCGCCTCAGTCTCAGGGCACCACTCCCATGGGAGAATGCAGCAGGCGATGGGGGTTCAGAGCCCCTGTAATTCTAGTATGGCCCCTGCAGACAGATGCAGTGCAGTGCTGCCTAAGGTATCCCAAGTACCCCTGCTGGGATCATCCATGAAGTGTGGGGTCAGGATGGTCTGGGAGAGGCTCATGCGTGCCTGCTGCTCAGGGACTGTCTCTTCAGTTTTCAGAGAGGTAGATAGTCTTTGTGACTTGACACTCACTGCTACAGTTTCTTCTGGGGCCTGTTGCTAGCTTTGTGAAGATGCAAGGAGGGTAGGGGGAGGCAGCCAGGCTCCAAGGCTTTGTTTTCTGCCTGGCAATGGTGGCTACTGGAACAGTACTGTTGCATATATGTATTCAGTCTCTGCCGCAATTATTGGGTTATCCATATTATATACTGATCACCAAGGCTGGAATACTCGAGGCCTCAGAGAGTGCACCTGCAGTCTTAATTCTCTCCTCTCCCACGGCTGGCAGTGAGCTGTGAGCTGCATCCACAGCACTCATCTCTGCTCTTCTGCCTTTCCTCCACCTCTATTTGTTCCGATTTGCTCACCTTCAGACATTTCAATGCATGGATCTTTCAGATGTGTTTGTGAATCGTGCAGGGAATCTTTTGTTGACTTATAACTTTAACTTGTAACTTCAAGGGCAGAGATTAAGAGGACCCCTCATGCCACCCTCCTTCTGACATTACTCCTGCCTTCATTTTTATGTTTTCTCTAATACAGAAGACATTATAATCCTTAGAAAGATAGAAAATACAAACACTGAAAAAAGAAATGTGGAGTCAGGGAACAAGACAAAAAAAACCCTCAGTTTCAAAATTGAAATCAAATGCTCATAGGTATCACATCACCACCAGCAAAGTGGTATAGTATACTAAAAATCTCCTATGGTAAAAAGAGTCTAAATTATTAGTGAGGAAGTAGGTAATAAAATTTATCAACTTGGGATGTGTTCTAATGTTGCATTATGCTGCTAGTTTTCTTTTTCTTGTAAATATAGACATACAAATTTAGTAAAAATTCATGCCAGGATAAATGCAAAATTTTTTTCATTCATATAATTTACTTCCTTAAGGGACAACTGTAAAGAATGAGAAATGTTTTGTACTTGTTCATAGGCCTGATTGTTTGATACAATTCCACTTTTAGGACACAATATGGAAGGAGCATTGGTAATAATCTGGGTACCATAGCATCCACATTTTGAAAAAAATGAATGCTGTAGGGCAAAGAGAGTCCAGAAGAACTTGGAGTCGGTTGCATCCCTAATCACATTAATCAATGTAGTGTGTAGCATCCTAGAACTTTGTCAAAGATTTCATTATTTCCAGTATTTATCACAACACTGTTCACAGTGGCCAAGTTGTAGAAACAACCAGTGTCCTTTGATAGATGACTGGATAAAGAAGTTGTGGTACATTTATACAATGAAATACTACTCAGCGATGAGAAAAAGATGAAATACAGCCATTTTGTGGCAACAGAGATGGACCTTGAGAATTAAGCAAAATAAGTCAGGCTGAAAAAATCAAGAAACATATGACTGCACTTATAGGTGGAATATAAAACTGAAAGTAACAAACAAAAACTGGTGGACGCAATCAATAGCGTAGTGGTTAAATGAGGGTAAAAGGGGAAGTGGGTGCGAGAGTAGGGAGGAATAGGGGAATAGGGAGGGGTCATCAAATATATGGCGATGGAAAGAGAACTGACTGTATGGTCAGCACATAATGCAACACATAGATGATGAAATGTGGAATTGTACACCTGGAACCTATGCAAGTTTTACCAACCAATGTCACTCTAATAAAATTAACAATTAAACAAAAGATTTCTTTATTTCCATTTGGCTCATTTACTCCACTGCATTTTTGGTTTAAAAATTGAAAAGGTAGAAAGACTGAGTTAGTGCCAGGACAATGTACTTGAAGAGTATTAAGCCAAACTTCTGCTTTCTTTATAGCCACCTTTTCCCTTATTTATTTATCTTTCTCTCTATAATTAAATATTAATTTCTATTGGAGAGATAGTTTCTTTTTAGTGATCCTGAAAGGTGAAAAATAAATAGTATGATTTCAAACTCTTTTCTTTGGCTGTAAGGGTTTATGCTAGAAAACATTATAAAACAGTCTGTCTCTTCTTAACTATGGAGTCACAAAATCTGTTTTTTACTTAGGTAAAACAATAGATCCAGAAAGTGGTAGATAGAACATGACCTAGGAATATATTCAAATTTGTAAAGCAGCTAATTTTCCATAATTCAAACATTTCATTAAAGTTTTATATGTATAATCTTTTTGTACTAATGACATTAGACATGAGATCTTCCTGCAAATTAGCTCTGAAAACTGTCTACAAAGGGTGGTGGTGGTGGGGATAGGGAATTCCAAAACAAACAAGACCATAGACATGGTCTTGATAAAATATCATTGTGACTTAATGAAATTATGAGGACATGTTTTTCATTTTGTGAAATTATTTTTCTTTGCAGGAAACATTCAACAGTTCTCAGGCCCAAGCAGAGAAGAATCCAGGCCAATCAAAAGGAAACCAGCATCAATTGGATGGATCTCAAGGCCAATTAAAGAGATCTCATGGCCACCAAAAGAGATCTCATGGCCAATCAGGGAGATCTCATGGCCAGTCAGAGAGCTCTCATGGCCAATTAGAGAGATCTCATGGCCACCAAAAGAGATCTCATGGCCATCGAGAACGATCTCATGGCCACCAAGAGAGATCTCATGGCCAGTCAGAGAGATCTCATGGCCACCGGGAGAGATCTCATGGCCAGTCAGAGGGATCTTGTCACCACTCTGAGAGATTTCATGGTCACTCAGGGAGATTTCATGACCAGTCAAAGAGATCTCATGTCTCATTAGAGAGCGCTCATGGACAATCAGGAAGATATCGAAGATACTTACCAGTAGGAAGATTCAAAACTGCACCCAAAATTAAGTCTGAATGTGACAGGTAAAAATATAATGAATAATTAGTCATTAGTGCAACATGTTAAGAGATGTGGAAATGTACCGGTATGCTTTTTTTGTTTTTGTTTTTGACAGAGAGAGAGAGATAGAGAGACAGAAAGAAGGGAGAGGGCCCAGAACAGTCTCCATAGTTGTACATCACTGGTTTTCCCACATAGTTTCATTCCACAGGTGGGCGCAGGGCTGCACAGGGCCGGAACTGGGCCGGGGTCTCACCCCGGTGAGAACTGAACTGGGGGCACTCCCCAGTTCAGCATATGGGTCGGCCTGGATTCGATCCTTAGGCCCCAGGGCTTCAAAGTGAGCACTTGACCCACTGAGCCATCCCAGCTTCCCCGGAAATATATGCTTTCTATATTTATATTTAATGGCTGAATATGTATTTGTTGTAACAGATGTTATATTGGGACAAAGATATTAGTGTAGTGGAGGTAATATACATGTATATATGGCATCAATAGTCTCTCAACTTGCTGACGTCCTCTAGCTCTTATCAATTTCCCCATGTGTCCTAATTAAATCCCATCTAGGTCAACTTTCCCAGGTAGAGCCCCAGATGCTCAGCCTTTCCCACTGAGCCTTCTCCACAGTTCAAATCTGTGCACTCAGTGTCCCATTCCCTCTGAAACTTCCAACCTACTAGGCTAGCTAATCTAGAAACGACCTGTGCAAGATTGATAATATATCGTCTCTGATAATGAGTGTCTGTTTCCCTTCTCTGTCTCCTTCCTAAAGAAACTTCAGAGAGTCCTCAGCAGACAAATGATAGGTGTATCTTTGAGCAGATGAATTTGAATGCTTTCTTCAAATGAGAACATAGAAGATGCTATTCTATGCATAGATGCAACCCTAACCTTCTAAGTATATTTTGAATACATTGTATATATTCACTGTAGCTTTATAGAACTGTTAGGTTAAGTCTGTCTGCCCTAGCCAAAAAAACAGAGAAATTTAATAGTAGTGCAGATTTTTAAAAATCACAGGACATTTTTATAGTGATTGGATAGGTCATTGATTAAAAATTTATTTTTAGTTTGAAAATCTCAGTGATTGTCTTCAGTTCGCATTGCCTGTAAATGCCTGGTAAAATATTATAGCTCATATTAACAACTGCGCAGAATTGCTGATTTCAGCTTTAAAATGACAGAGAAAGAGGTGAATGTATAGCATACTTAGAGAGAGGTCTGGCAGTGTAGGGGAGGGAATCCCACACCAACTACTGAGGTCAGGGAAGGCATCCTAGAGAAAATAGTGTTTGAGTTGAACCATGGAGGCTGAGTAGGAGTAAGCAAAGCACAAAAAGTGGAATATGCCATATGCAACATTTTGCATATTGAGATACCCAGTAAGAATTTGTTAGGTCTAGGGATTATTCCACTTTTAAAAGTACTTGGAAATCACTGAGCTCAAGTGTAAAGTACATGGGCAGAACTTTTCAGAGGTGAATGTGAAGAGATAGAAAGTCAGGAGGAGCCATGGAGGGACTGTGTGCTGTGCTAGAATACGGAGTTTTCTATACTGAGGTCAATGCAGAACTATGGACTTTAAGGAAGGAAATGACATTGACCAATTTACTTTAGAAATAATCACATTAGTTCCAATCCTATCTTCCGATAGTTTCTAGTTCAAATTCCTACCCTTGTTTCCCCATTCCCATGGCTCCTGTTCTCATTTTTGTACTTTGGTTAATCTACCACCTAGTTATGCTCCTGAATAATCTGCCATGCGTGTCCCTGGCTTCCATATAAACTATACCCTCATTCTAGTGGCATCCCTTATCTTTGTTTAGTTCTTGGCAAGGACCCTGTTAACTAGAGTTGCCAGTAGAGCTTGAGATGAGAAGGTTACCTGATGCTCTGTTTCACTCATGAAGTCATCGCCATTAGACGCACATCCATCTTGAATTCAAGGCGTCTTTACTTCTCAACACTGATATGTGCTTGCAACATAATCATGAACTTTGCAATAAGAAAATATTTGATATGTAAACAATAACTTTTAAGAATACCTCCATGTGTTATCATACTTTTATAATCTACTGACTCTAAAGACATCTTGACTATTCTATTACTTGTAAGGTTCTTAATGCCAATCTACCTGCAAACTATAACTATGGTTAAGACTTTTTATAAAAACAGCTGAACTAACAAACACCACCTACATATAACTGAATGCACTGAAAACAGTTCAGTTATGGAGTGATCTGAGCCAATTAACTTTTGGATAGAATATTTCAATTATACTTCGGTTTATTTCATTGACCATATGGAGGTGCAACCTATGTCATCACTTACAAAAGAATTATAGGAATACAGATTTGAGTTAATTATTGACAAGGATCCTAACTTTCACCTGAAATGTCATATTGGGGTAGAAATGAGACTTTCTAAATTAAGTTATTAGGATACAACAGTTCTCCATCTCCCTTAGCTATCTTGAATACAGTAAAGGTCACAGACCTATTAAATAAAGACTATAAGGACACCCTTTGTTGATTTTATCTACAATTACTCTTTCTCTTGATTCAGAAAAGTAGTGTGTAGACATCAGGCCACATCTACATCTGGAGAATTTTCTTCTGCGTCGTGACTAATTATAAGACTTTGGGGAAATCATTTGAGTTTTCTGAATCCCCATTTCCTTATTATGTAAGGAGGTTGAACTGCTTGATCTCTAAGGGTGCACCGGCTTTGACATTCTTGCATCTATGAAAAGGGAAGAACAACCTGGAAATGAATGTTAGACAGAGGATCAAGCAGAGAGCATATTGTCACTGAAAATGCTAATCAATTTAAAATATAAAAAAATAACTACCATGTACTGAGAAAGAAATGCTTTTGCATGATTTATTTCAACATTTTCCATTTAGATATCACCGGAAAAGGACCCCGTTGTGCCTGTGAAAATTACCAAAGACGTGAAAGGTAATTGCATGCAGATATCTATACAACTTAATTTAATTATTTTAGGGGGGAAATGAAAACAAAGTGAATAAATGTGACTTCTAGTGGAGGACTTCTAGAATCTGATTCTGAACAATCCATAACAATTTCTGTAAACAATCCTAATGTAGAACTAGAAAATTCATAGATAAAACTACTTGGCTTAATTTTATGTTTATGTTTGAGATTTCTATGTACTCTGTGAAGTAGGTATGAACATTTCCTTCTTAGAGATGAATAAAAAAAAACCTCAATAGAGTATACTAACTTCCTCAAAGTCATACAACTAATAATTTAATTCAATTTTTTTTTATTGTAAAATGTATTGGGGTGACATTGGTTGATAACAATTACATTGTTTCCAGGTGTGCAGCTCCATATTACATTGTCTGTGCATTGCATTTTGTGCTCACCATCCAGAATCAGCTCTGTTTCCATCACCATATATTTGATGCCCCCTCTTTCCTCCCCCCTGGGAAGTCTCTTGGTGTGTTGTTTCTAGTGTCTTTTGGGAAGGGCTTTTGTGCAGGCCCACTTCAGCCTTGCCTGGGACCAGCTTAGGGCTACTTGTTAGGAGCCACAAAGATATACATGTGCCTGGTTGCTGCCTGTGCTGAACCTGGAGGCATGTGAAGGTGGCCTCGCTGTGAACCAAGGCCAGCTTCCACCAGTATTGGGCTTGAGGAAGCTTAGCAAAAGGTCCCAGCACCCACCTAGGCCTGGTGTCACCTCCTGGCTGCCCATAAGTCTTAGCCATTGAAAGAGCCTTCTTAGTTGTGTGAGCTGTGCTGGTTGACCTGGTGCTGTGTCCATGGCGATGCAGTAATTAGCTGGATGGGGCACTGTCCCAGGGAGTCATGAGTCATAGTGCTTTTTACAGAGTTAATGCAGATTCAGTTCCTGTGCTTTCGCTGGGCTTGTGACCACTTCACAAATGCCCTGAGAACACTGCAACCAGCCATCATTGCCCTCACACCCACAGAGAGCTGCCCAGGAGAGGCAGCAGCGCAAGTGGTGACTGACTGCCTGCTACTGAAAGTTCCCAGCCTCCTCAGGCCATCAGATGCTGTAAAAGGCTTTAGCTTTTACAGGGCTGGACCAGCTTCTCAGTTGCCACAAGTGCCCCAGACAATGCATCACTAGCTTGGCTGGGTGGGAGCCCAGGGCACCACCAAGGTAGTGTGCATGTGCAGATTTTACCAGCTCAATGTGGCCTTAGATTTGGCCCTTTGGGGGATGGTTAAATATAGAAAAGATGGTGCCCTCATGTAGGCTCCATTTGAGGCAAGCTCCAGACAGGGACAATAGCAGCTGTCCCTCCAGCTCTCGCCTCCAATCCTCACAACTCATTCTTTCACCATGTGTCTCTGGCACTTTTCAAGTTGCCACACCTCCACTGGAGCCCAGGTGAGTGTTCACAAGGGAGTGACACTATTTGTGGCCCTTTAAGAGGTTTCCAGACACCTTTTGTCTCACCGCGATGGACGGACAGAGTCTTCGCTGTTTTTCACAGTCGGATGTTGTGGGGACTTCTCTCCCCAGCACATAAACCCTAATTATTATATATATATATATATTTTTTTTTTAATGTACCGTACTCATTTTTTTAAATATATTTTTATTTATTTATTTTTGACAGAGAGAGAGAGAGAGATACAGAGAGAGAGACAGAGAGAGAGAGCTGAACTGGGGGAGCTCCCAGTTCAGCATATGGTTCCGCACGGGCCGGGGCCGGGATTCGATCCTCGGTCCCCGGCGCTGCAAAGTGAGCACTTAACCCACTGAGCCATCCCAGCTTCCCCTAATTATTATATATTATGCTTAATTGGCATACATGAAAAGTGGAGTTAAGGCTTTACTCATAAAGACTAAGTATAATACAACTAAGAGTTCACAGTACCAGCCCAGAAGAATATACCTGAAATACAACTTTTGAGGTATGCGTAATCAGGTAAATGTAATAGAATTGCACGATAAGCTTGTTTATGAGATGTTCAGTAATTCATGTCTATTTTAGGTATATACAAGGGTATCTTTTATGTATTGAGAAAAATATTTTGTTAAACAGAGTCTAGCTGAAGCCCTTAATACAAAAGAAATTTTTTCCTGCATTCCACTTTTGTGAAAGACACAAGGGTCAAGAAAATAAACCAAGTTTAATTACTTAACTTTTAAATGAACCTCAAGTTAAACATGGATTTAGCTCAGTGTACCATATATATACATCTGTGGGGGGCTTAGGGCTCAACGTGGTTCTCTGGCCAAGGAGACAGCTATGTTTACCAGACTATGTACTAAAGCAAATAAATATACTAATGTATTTAAAAATTGTAAGGCTTGAGCCATGAAAGACTCAAGCAGTTAGGATGTAAATATAAATTATATGTGCAACTTTTGCAAAGTGCCCTCAAAAGAGGAAAGAGATATATGCTCTTAACTACTCCCTTCCTCCTTCCTCCCATGGGCTGAAATGTAAAGATTCAAACTGGATTTCAAATATCTTCTTGGCCCATGAGTTAGAATGCCAAAAATAGCAGTGCAGCAAAATATAAGGAGATTAGAAATCAGCAAATCAAGCTTTTATTGTTCAGGCCTTAGGAAAAAAAAATATTTTCTCACAGCAGGGACTGAAACCAAAAGAATTATCTGCCAATCATCAGTTAGCAACAAGTTAAATTAACCAGAACACCATTTTCTGCCCATATACTGATTTTGTTCTGCATAAAAGTATATGACTCATAAGTGGAAAATAAGCAATATATAGTAATGAATGTGATATTGTAGTAACAGATATAGATCACCTGTGCATCAGGACAGTATCAATCTGGTTACTGATTCAGATTTTGGGATGGTGTTTAAAAGAGTTTTTCTTAAAGATAGAAAAAAAGACACTAAAGCTCAGTGGCAATCTACATAAGGATGAAACCGGAAGTTAAGTCTTGTGAAGTCTTTGAGGTAGATGTTCCAGCTGGTTGTAGACTAATAACACCAATTGGAAGTCACTTAGCTCTAGGGGTTTCTTCACAAAGCACATTACCAAATTCCTGGGCATAGTCAAGGCAATTAATCTGCACTTCATAGAAGCCTGGTTCTCAACCCATTGTGGAAGCTTACCCACTTACTCTATGGGGTATAGAATGCTGTCTTCCTTACATCTTCAATCAAAACCGTTTGATACCACATGTATCATATAAGAATCAAGAGGTAGCCTCAGTCATATACCATAGATCAGGCAAACTGCTTCATATTTCTAGGATCACAAAGAACTCTATGCGATTTCTTTAGATTCACAGTCTTTTTTCTGTCACTCACAATCTTCTCCAAACATCTGTCTACTTTTAATAACCAAATTTTGTGAGTATATTGTAAGATTGTTAAACTGTTGAGCTCATAGTGTTTTCTATCCTTCATAGACTAAGATTTCACTCAATGAAAGATTCTCTGAGCTGCAAAGGAAGACCAGGATCAGCTGTCATTCTGAAGACCAAAAAGTCCTTTTCTTTAAAGGTTTGCTGTTAACAGTGATATTGTAGTGAATTTTATTCAAGAGCATATGTATGTTATTTCAATACTTAACTTTTTACTGCTTTTGTTAATATATTTTTATGTAAGCTTTGATGTAACTAATCTGTCAAAACTATGTGTTTACATAAAAGAAAAAAAAACATGTTTTTCTGTGTTTGCATAAAAGAACAGAAAGCTAAGAAGGAAGGTGATTTAGAACAACAGATTATAGGAAAACAACTATGATTTCAGAATTACACGTTTTTTCAATGTTTAGAGAATTTGTTTCTCTGGTTTCATTAGTACTTTGAGATCTAGAAGCCATATGTGAATTCTAAGTAGACTCTGTTTCAATAGTAGAGCAAGGTAATTAATAGGCATCTTTTATGACTAAATATTCTGTGCCTCCAAAGTCAGTACAATTGAACTAATATAATATTGAAAGTCAACTGTAAAAATGTAATATAAAAGATACATCCTAAACCTTTGGGCAGTCATTATTAGGGTCCTGTGTATGCTACCAAACTTAAAAATAAATTTACTATTTGTCTTTTAGTGATAGTATCTTATATTTATAAAGCTAAAGCTAGTTTAGCAGCCTTTTTAAAAAGTCAGTAAGATTGAATTCTACTCCTTGATTATTAAAATGTTGAATTTGTATCCAAGTTTTTATATTTTTTCTAGGAATTTATGCTTTTATTTTTGACATAAATTAATAAGAATTTTAAACTGTTCTACGTTCATTTTCTGGAACACATTAATTTAATAAAGTTTAAATAGAAATGTGGCTTTTTCCCTGTTCATTATTACTTGGGGTCCAAAGTAAAAATTATACAGACTATCAAAATGTAAATGGTACAGACAGACAATCAAAGTGTAATTTGAACCTCAAATCTGTCCAGCTAAGCCTGTTGTTATAGTATTATCTTTGGAAAATATTGGTTTATAATTATTTGGCACTTCAATATAAGACTGGTCGTTTTTAGCCTAATTTAATAAATGCTATTCTCATATTTAGTAGTTGTTTCTGCATGGAAAATGAAATACTGTATAGAAATACAGGAAAAGTTGGGTTCTAGTCTGGCTTATTTGTACCATTGCTTTGTGAACCAAATTACCAGATGGTAAAGACTCTCTTACTAATAACATTGTGTTGAGAAGTGAAAAAATTATCAGTTTGACTTAAGGTTTGTATACTTTCGTATAGCTTTGCTGCAAAGTCTTAATCTTGAATATAAAGAATAACAATGTGCATGAAGCTCCATAATGTAATTTCTATAAAATGGTTTGGAGAGATAATGTTTCTTCTGATTACAAAAACAATACATATTAATTAAAGAAATTTTAGAAAACACAAAATGCCACACACAAAAATCACACACATAACAGCTGTAACATCTATCTTCACATTTATTTACTTGACACTGAGGTTTCTTCCACAGCAAAGCTTTCCACAGTGTTACTCCAGTATCCTACTGCTAGATACTACGTTTAGGTTGCTTCCGGTTTGAATTTTTGTAAATTAAGCTTATCATTGCAATTGTACCGAAGTCTGTGTGCCTGATGTACAGTACAACCAATCACTAAAGCATCCAATACTTCATGAGGAAAGAGTTTATTTGGAGAGGCAGCCAAATGATATGGAGAGAAAGCCCAAATCCATCTCCCTGATGAGGAAAAGACAAGGGTTTTAAGGGAACTTTATGTGCGAAGGAAGAACATAGTGATTCTAAATCTTCATAAAGGAGGTTAATGATTGAGGGTGGAGGGCAGTTTTTTTGCAGGAATCTTGTGTCAATTCTTCCTTGCCATGGTATCTAAGGAATCTTCTGTTTTTTAGATTAGTGGTAGCTAACCTTTTGGCTTTCCTGAGACACAGTGGAAGAATTGTCTTGGGTCGCACAAAAAAATACACTAACACCAACAATAGCTGATGAACTAAAAAAAAAAAAAAGAGCTGCAAAAAACCTCATGTTTTAAGAATTGGCATTGGGCCTCATTCAGAGCCGTGCTGTAGACCAAGCTCGTCCAGCCTGCAGCCCAGGAGGGCTTTGAATGGGGCCCAACACAAATCTGTAAACTTTCTTAAAACATTATGAGCTTTTCTTGTGATTTGTTTTTGAGCTCATCTGCTATCATTAGTGTTAGTGTATTTTTTGAGTGGCCCAAGACAATATGGCCCAGGAGAGCCACAAGTTTGGATACCTGTGCCCTGGACATTTGCCTGTTCATTCCTCCCTTTGTTCCTTCTGGTTTCTACCCAAATGTCACTTCTTTCATCAACTCAGAGGGACCTTCCCTGACCACTGTGTCTAAAACAGCACTGCCATCACTCTGTCCCCTCATCATGCTTCTTTTTTCTTCCAGCATTTATCATGACCTAACATTTAATTATATCTTCATTTGTTTATTGTCACCCCTATCCTTGAATGTAAGCACCAGGCACTGACTGGGCTGGGACTTTGTTGGCTTTTTGTTTTGTTTTATCTCCAGTGCCTAACAAAATACCTGTTTCTTTAAAAAGTGGTAGGGGAAGCTGGATGGCTCAATGGGTTGAGCACTCACCTTGCAGCCCTGGCATCCAAGGATTAAGTCCCAGCCTCGGCCCGTATGGACCCATATGCTGAGCTGGGGTGGTTTCCCATGTGGGAGGCCCCCAGCTTGGTTCCTGCCAAGGGCATGCTTCTCATGCATGAGGCCCCTGGCCCAGTTCCTGCCATGAGTGGACCTGCGCCCACCTCTGTGGAATGAAACTATGTCGAAAAATGTTGAGATACAACTATGAAGACTGCTCTAGCCACCCCCAACCCCTACCCCCGCCCCCTGTCAAAAATAACAAAAATAAATCTTTAAATAAATTTTTAAATAAATAAATGGTAGTAATAAGTATTTGTTAAGGAAAAGTCAGAGTCATGAAAAAAATGCATTTTGAATAAAAATCAAAGTATTGCAAAAAAATGCATTATACAAAGATTGACAAAAATGCACCATGCTGTGTTAGAATTTGGGAAATAAAGGAAATTGATATCTTTCCACATCCACTTTCTCAGATTTTACAAATTTTCTGAAATAATCACGTTTTACTTACATTGGAAATTTAAATATAACTGGGGGTAAAATAGTAAGTCATAAAAATATTTAAGTTGTTTTTTGGTTTGTAAATCTGGTGCCTTTGGTTCTGTGGGTTTGTTTGTTTGTTTGTTTGTTTGCTCTGGCAGAAAATTTTGTTACTCCAGTTCACTACTGCTACTCGATCAGCAGATGGCAGCATTCATTTTCTAAAAAAGAAAAAACCTCCACTAACCTGAAAACTAAAGGAAGGAAGAAAGAGGAAGGGAGAAAGGAAGGGAAGGGGTGGGGGGAGAGGAACAAGGGGAAGAAGAGGAAGAGGGAAAGAAAGAAATCCTTATGGTTAATCAAGCTGTGGAGTGTATGGATCCTTCAGAAAATGTGTAATTGCTTGAAGCTGGAAAACATGGTTTTACCTTATAAGCAGTTTCCCAGTTAATTCAGACAGATGGGTCTTCATGTTGTCTAAACAACTAATCCCGAAAGTCCACTAGTAAAAAAGAATGATGGCATAATTTTGAATTTCCTAAAGCCACAGCCTTCTGCAGCAACTGCCTTTAAAGAGTAACTTGAAGACCTCTGAGCAATTACTCTCCCATCGCTATAGCTCTAATGCTCCTCAAAACCACTTTGCTTTGCCAGATAACTGAGGCATGTTATACACTTGTCTACTTTTAAATTTCAGTTATCACTAGAGGAATTCTAATAGTCACAGATTTCTAATGTTTTCTATAAAGTCATAAAATGTAGTATTTTTTTTCCTCTTATGGAAATGTGTGAGACCACAGGGATTAAATACGTTTTTCATGATCATATATAGCTAGTTAGTGGCAGAGCTACAAGTAAAACAAGGTATAGGTCCCCTATCTTCAGCTGAATGTAGGCTTTATCTTTGTTTGTTTTGCTATATCATACTACTTTTCTTCAAGAATCTATACCTTGCAATCTAGAACTTGCCTTAAAATATTCCAGCAATAAATAAACACATAGGTCAAATATAACTGTAAGAGATTTATAAATATGTAGTATACATGAAAATTCCATAAGAAAGAGTTTTTTTAAGTGCACAGTAGGGGAAGCCGGGATGGCTCAGTGGGTTAAGCGCTCGCTTTGCAGCTCTGGGGACCGAGGATTGAATCCAGGCCCCGGCCCATGCAGACCCATAAGCTGAACTGGGGTGTGCCCCCAGTTTGGTTCTCCCTGGAACGAGCTTTCCGTGTGGGAGGCCTCCCAGATTGGACCCCAGCTTGCAGGGGTGTGCCTCCCATGCAGGAGGTACCTGCCCGGTTCCTACAGCCCCCCGCCCACCTGTGTGCAATAAAACCATGTTGACAATTGATGACATACAATGATGGAGACTGCTCTGGGCCCTCCCCCTTCTCTCTGTCTCTCTGTCTCTCTCTGCCTCTGTCCCTCTGTCTGTCAACAACAATAAAATAAAATTTAAAAAAATATATATATATAAAAATATCTTATGCTAAATGAAAGAAACCTGATACAAAAGGTCACAGAAACGCATATAGGAATGTTCATGGTAGCATCATTCAGAATCAAAAGGTAGAAAAAAACACTCAATGTCCATCACCTGGTGAAAGGATAAACACAATGTGATACTTGGTATACCCATACAGTGGGATATTATTCAACTATAAAAAGTAGTGGAGGACTGATTGATATCCACTACAACATGGATGAACCGTGAAAAATATGCTACGTGAATGATGTCACACACAAAGGGTCACGTGATTCCATTAATATGGACTATTTAGACTAAGTAAAATCATAGAAATAGAAAGCAGACTGGTGGTTGCCAGAGGCAACCTTTAAAGCCATTGAATCTTATTCTGTTTCCTTTAAATCTTAGCAAGCCTTCTAACTCACCAATAACCAACATGTCAGAAATGATGCTGTGTGACTTTTTTTTAAGCTTTATTTTATTTTTTTTCACAGAGACAGACAGAGACAGAGAGACAGAGAGAAGGGGGAGGACCCAGAGCAGTCTCCATAGTTGTACGTTATCAGCTTTCAACATGGTTTCATTCCACACAGGTGGGCGGGGACCGCACAGGGCAGAAACTGGGCTGGGGGCCTCCCGCATGGGAAGCTCACCCCAGTTCAGCATATGGGTCTGCCTGGGCCTGGGCCAGGATTTGATCCCTGGTCCCCAGGGCTGCAAAGTGAGCACTTAACCCACTGAGCCATCCCAGCTTCCCACTGTGTGACTTTTAAGGTGAGATCCGAAAAGGTCATGAAGCTTCCACCTAGTTCTTTTAGGACACTTACTCAGGGAGCAACAAGCAAGAAATCTGACTACTCGGAGACTGTGATGCCAGAGAGCTTCTATATTTACATATCCCAGTCCATATTCTAGCCCATCGCAGCCTTCTAGCCATTCCCATTAAGCCAGCAAACATAAGAGTGAAGCTGATCTTGGACCCTCCATACCAGCACATCTGCCCACTGAGTACCGCTGAGAGGAGCCAGTCAGTGCGACAAGATGCAGAATTGCCCTGCCCAACCGGGCCCCCCAAATCATGGGATATAATAAAACAGTTGTCTTTGTCTGCTACTAAGTTTGGAGGGTAGGGTTTTATGCAGCAATAGATAACCAGAACAATTGGCATGAGTTAATCAAAACTAGCTAATGGGTACGTACATGGAAGTTCAATATATCATTTTTCTCTACTTTTTTAAAGATTTATTTTATTGTTTGAGAGAAAGTGAGAGAGAGAGAAGGGGGAGGGCCCAGAGCAGTCTCCCTAGTTGTACAGCATTAGTTGTAACATGGTTCCATTTCACACAGGTAGATATGGGGCACTGTGGGTCAGGAACTAAACTGGGGCACCCCTGCATATGAGGTGAGAACATTTCCTGCGAAGCCATCCCAGCAATGACCAGTTCAGCATATGGGGTTGTATAGGCTGGGCCTGAGAATTGAGCCCTGGACCTCAGGGTTGCAAGGCAATTGCTCAACCTGTTGAGCAACCAGCATCCTCTCATTCTCTCTACTTTTATTTATATGCAAAATTTCCATAATCATTTTTTTAAAGAAATATATGTAAAGTACTCAGCTCAACATTAGTAGTCAATAATTAGTTGCTTTTGTTATTGTGAATGGAAATAGTCAACAAAGAGTAGATGTTGTTATTGTAAATGGAATAAAGTTCAAATTGGGCAGTACAGTATTTAAAGTCCTCTTGTTAACCCGGCTCCTGCTTACTTCTTCAAGCTTGTCTCTCACCACTTCACAACCTTTATTTCCTTCTTACGTGCTCTAGAAATTACCAAAATACTTACAGCTCCTAGAATGTGGCTTTATGCTTCTAAGCTACTGTCTATGTTGCTTTCTCTTTGGGAGAATATTTACCCATCTTTGTTTCCTTATAATCTTTCAATGTTCAGCTCAAATGTAACTCCATCAGGGAAACTTTTTCTGGCATGTAGTATTGCAATATATTCCTTCTGCCATTAGGCCCCTACTCTACCCAGACATTTTCCAAGGCATCAGCACTTATTATGCTTATGTGTATACTTGTCTGTTTCCCTTTACCAGACTCTGAACTCTTTTTCATTGTGCTATGTGTGGGAATTCAGTGGGGGAATATCACAATCTCAACCCTCTTCAAGCTTACAGTGCAAATAGGGAAGCCAGACAATAAACAAATAAATCTGTAACTGAATTGTGATAAGTCCTATGATGGATACAAGCAGGATGTCATGAGAGTGGGGGAGGAGGAGCAAAGTTCTCTCTGCAAAAATGATATTTGTACTGAGACTGAAATGATGAGGAGTTAATTGTATTCATACGCTTAAGCCAAGGCTTAGCACAAGGTCTGACACACAGTAGGATGTATTAAATACTTACTGAATGGATGTTCTGCCTAGCTCACAAGTTTCTTGTATCACATGAGATAACATCTGCAAAAGTTCTTTGGAGAATATAAAGTGCAACAAAATGCAACTTTATTGCAGACTGAATCCTGAGAAACTAGGATGCAGAACTCACTATTGTTGGAAGGAGACTCCGAAAACTGCAGACAGGCGACTTCTGCCCTAGCCAAGTATATACAGGCATACAGTCTTCTCCCTAAACATAATTGACCTATTCTGTTTAGATCATCAACATGGCCTTTAATAAGATGCAGGAGGGAGTAAACACATGGTTTGTGTGGGTGTAGGTTTGGATGAAGTCCTAAGGCAGGAAGGCAGCCAGCTCTAGAGCAATGACTTGAAGATCAACCTGGATAACTTTCAAGGGTGGAGGGGGGATACTGAGGAGAGTGAGAAGTGCAGAAGGTGATTAGGAACAGTAATATTATCTTCATGTTTGCCCCTCAATGTGATTTGCTGGTGTTTAAGCGTTTGAGTTCCTTTTCTTTGTTTACCTCCCTGACTTATGATTATACAAATATTTCCTGTTCCCAGAAAGACCAGAAAAAATTAACATATTAATATATTACATCTACTATGTGAATGACACTATGATATGTACTTTTAAAACATGCATATGCTTTTAGTGGGGAAGCCGGGATGGCTCAGTGGGTTGGGTGCTCACTTTGCAGTGCCGGAGACCAAGGATCAAATCCCGGCCCGGCCCGTGCAGACCCATGTGCTGAACTGGGGAGTTCCCCCAGTTTAGTTCTCTCTCTGTCTCTGTATCTCAATCTCTCTCTCTCTCTCTCTCTCTCTCTCTCTCTATCTCTCTCTCTCTCTCTGTCAAAAACAATAAAATAATAATAATAAATAAAATAAATAAATAAAATACATTTAAAATAAAAAAACATGCATATGCTTTTAGAACAAATTATAAAAATGATCCATAAAAGTATAGTCTTGTGCTTTTAAAACATAATGAACATAGGCTCTGGAATCAGACTGTCTAAACTTTAACCCACCCTCCATCACTTTATACTAACTGTATTACCTTGGGCATGATGCATTCTCTCTCTGCATCTAGTTTCCTCATCAGTGATGGGAATAATAATAGTAACTATCTCATAGAGTTGTGTATGTCACTCAATAACTCATGTAAAGTGCTTTATTAGATTCTCAATAAATGAGTGTTGTTATGGCAGCTATTAATTGTTGATTGAATCCTGGGTTGAACAAAGGTCAGTGTCAGGACCTACCTCTCTGCACAAGTTTCTATGTCTTTCCTTACAGGCAAGTTGCTTGGGGCCATAAAATAATATTATATGAGTAGGCTGTCTTGGTCACTCCCAGTGATTGCCAGCAGTGCTGCAGTCATGGAGCTGAGGCATGTCATCTATGAAGTGATATTATCATGGGTTCAGGCCTTTTCTGGTTAACTAGTTAATGAAACCCTGAACAAACATTTATTGAGCACTATGTGCTAAATCCTCAAACTCTAAGAATAAATAAGATAGTCTGGGTCCTAGTTCAACTATTGACTCTCAAGGATTAAGGTGGGACTCTTCTTTGGGTATTCTAGAGGACCATAGCTTTATCTTCAGTAATCTCTGTCTTGGGGCACAAGAGATTGATGTAAACAGGAAGAACATTATGAGACCTACAGCTGACGGCTACTATTGGTAAACCCTTCTAATCCAGTGCACAATGACTGTTGTAATCCAAGGTAATTTGAC
>PVKE010029005.1:0-20548 GCA_004027555.1 Craseonycteris thonglongyai | reverse complement strand
TTTTTTTTTTTTTTATCTTTTCACATTTATAGAGAGAAATTATCTTTTTGTCTTCAGTGCATAGTTATTTCTATTTTACTTCTTGACAGATAGAGAGAGAGACAGAGACAGAGACAGTTAGAGAACCAAACTGTGGGAACTCCCCAGTTCAGCACGTGGGTCCTGCCTGGGCCGGAGCCGGGATTCGATCCCCGGTCCTCATGGCCTCAAAGCGAGCGCTCAACCCGCTGAGCCGTCCCGGCTTTCCCCCATAAACAATTTTTTAAATGGTATTCACAGCTCCGCGTGCCGAAATAATTGCTCCGCGTGCCACTTTGGGCATGCGTGCCATAGGTTCGCCACCCCCGAACTAGAGGATGTGGAAAATAAAATAAAAAGTGTATACAATATAAGTGGTCTATGCAAATTAACTTATTAAAATTTCCTGTTAGGTCTATGCATATAGTCAGTATCACTGACATAGTGCCCAACCTATACATAACTACATTCTTTCAAAGCATAGAATAGATCCAAAATAGAACCTGGTTTATCATAAATGTTACTTTTGAATCAGGATTAGTATTAGTTCGTTTGAGAGAAGCATGGGCATTTCACATTCAAGGCCATCTTTTCTCTGTGTTATTGCAACCAAGTTCATCTGGTTTGCACATTGAGAACCATAATACTTCAAATATTAAGTGTGTCCAGAAGATTGTTCATAACAAGCAGGTCTTTATTTCCTGTAAGTTGGATTTTAAAAGAAAAGCAAGTACCAAGTAAAACAGCACCCTTCAGTTAAGCAAATGGTGCATCACTTGATTAGTCCTCATGGATTGAAAATTCAATGAGAATTGGAACATGGAAGAATTTAGGATTATAAAACCTGTGAAGGGAGGGCTTGGATGGCTCAGCGGGTTAAGTGCTTGCTTTGAGGCCCTGAGGACTGAGGATCGAATCCCAGCTCTGGCCCAGGCGGACCCACATGCTGAGCTGGGGAGTTCCCCCAATTCAGTTCTCTGTCTGTCAAAAAATAAAATTAAATTAAATTAAAATTAAAAAAAAAAAAAGTTAAAAAAACAACAACCTGTGAAACTGATCTTTGTTACAACAAAGCTGCTTGCTTTTTTCTTACCGTTTAGTGGCCACTCTCAGGGCCCAGTTCTAGAACTTCAGTTAGTCCTTTCAGTTCTGCATTAGCTGTTGATTGGTGCCATCTCAGAAGAAGTTCTGAAAATTAGACAAAGAGCCAAGGTCAGTCCACTTAATGGAGTCATTTGGAGGTTTCCGAAGATTTTATAATTGCAGGAAACATTTAAATGTGTTGGTTCTTAGGGATTTTATATTTATTCCCTTTAATATAATATCTTGTCTTCATGTGTGGTATTAAGGTAAGGAAGGGAGAAAGGTTTTTTTCTAGAGGGCAGAAAGATCCAGCTGTGTATGGGAATCTGACCATTTGAACATTTTCAAATGACAGTGTGTACATTTTACCATGGTTATTATAACCTGCCATAAAACTAACTGATAACAAGCTTCTTAGAGGTTGGGGGCTCTTATGAGAAGAGCCCTAGACTCGGTATCCAAAACCCTGTGTTTCATTCTAGCTCATCCATCTAATAGTTCTATAACTCTAGGATAGGCATCTAACCTCTCTGAGACTTGGTTTCCTTTTCTATGAATTGATAGCAATCATTCCTACTTCCTGTGGTTATTTTATAAGTATCAAACAATTCAGAAGTGTCATACAGAATATGTTATTGAGAATAGGGATTTGGATTTTTTTGTTTTTCTTTATATTCCAGGAGCAACAAACGTAGTAATCTGTCTTAAACACAAGTAATTGCTAAATTAAAAATCTCAAATGACATGTGAGTGAATACAGCAGGACATAGAAGGTTGCTCCCACCCCAGCCTTACTCCATAGGTTACTGTTGAAAAATCCTTCTAGACCCTTTTCATACATAATGTACATTTAAACAAAAGGAACTCACGTAATACGTATTCTGCAACTTCTCATTGAACTTTCTGTGCCATTATATTGTGCTTTTCTCCTTATTTAATCTGCATAGTATTCCTTCATATAAATGTGCCATAATTCATTCTTTTGGGCCTTTCTGTTGCTTTCTTTGTAAATATATTTAACAATAATACATTGTACAAGGGCCTTCCAGAAAAAAATCCAGCCATAAATGCCTCTATTTTTCATATTACATGGCTGGATACTTTCTGGATGGCCTTCATACAACATTATAAATACCCAGGTATTGATTAATAATCTTTCTCTTGCTTTTTTAAAATAGCAAAAAAGAAGAATAAGAAGGGGAAAACTATTTCCCTAACAGACTTTCTGGCTGAGGATGGAGGGACTGGTGGAGGAAGCACCTATGTCCCCAAACCAGTCAGCTGGGCTGATGAAACAGACGACCTGGAAGGAGATGGTAATTTTTATTTTCCCTCATGCTGGAATTTTCATTATCTTCCAGACAAAACCTATTCTGTAATAGTGGTTCACACTGGTAATTTGAAAGGAGCTTACTTTATTTGTAGAACCTGAAATATGTATTTTTATGAAATTTTAGGTTTAGGCTTTAAGAGTTTGTGATAGGAACTAAAGTGGTGATTCAAGAGCACTAGTTCTGCCTCTTGCATTAACAGGCTTCTCAAGGTAGTATCCTTTTAAGCCTCAGTTTTCTTCACTACATTATTTCCTTTTAGGTCTAAAATTCTGTGATGTCCTCATAAAGTGATACTGCATTGTAATCTCTAAGCTGTTCATGCTTGGAGTCAAGGAATAATTTGTTCTAGGACCTGTTAGTGTGAAGTCACAGTGTCCCCGGGTTTACAAAAATGGCCTGAGGAAGAGGTGTAGGAACCGTAATTATGGTGAGAAAATACAGAAGAGCAATTGAGGTATCATTTGGACAAGCTCTGCTTTCAAGGAGTAGCCAGGAACAGGCAAGAGCTGTAGATAATCATTGGGATTGACATAAATCTGATCACCTATCATTTTTCTCTAAAGGCTTTCATTGTAGACTAAAGAATACTTTTTGTGTGTGTGACCTATTTTGATAATAAATTCCATATAGATCATCCTTTCCATAAGTATTAATACCTGAACTACAAATTCATGAGCAGTGCCATAGGGACGGAACTGATTTTTCTTTTAATAAAAGGAGGATAAACCCCATGAAGAGAACACTTTCTCCAGGCAAAAGGTAGGAATATGAGAGTTGTCCGGAGTGGTTAAATACATTTGGAGTGAGGGGCTCGTGGTAATCCTAACTCTACCACGATTTCTGTCTGCTGCTCTACAGTCTGTGTAACTTTGAGCGAGTTATTGAACCTTCCTGAAATCTGAGTTTCTGTTTCTGTAGACCTTACAGGATTGTTAAACAAGATGGGATATGGCATGTGATGACTATGAAGTACTTGGCACATGGTAACATTCCATAAATAGTAGTTGATAGTCTTTCATTTCTTTGCCACATAAGAAGTAAGCGTTACCATGATTCTGTTAACAAAAGCCTGGGTCTTGAAAGAACTTGAAATACTTAGAGACAGTGGATACTGAGTCTTTTTGCATTTCTACTCTGAATCTAACAATTCAAAAGTATTTTCTCCTTATAGAGTGTCATTATCACTGAACCCTTACCCCTTTTACCTGTTTCTTTCCTGAAATAGCTTATTTAATAGCTTGATACTTAGCATGGGTTCTCTTTTATTCTATAACAGCAGTAAGGGAAGTTTCCTCTAATTTCTTATGTTCACTTTTCTGTCCTAGTTTCAACTACTTGGCACAGTAATGATGATGATGTATATAGGGCGCCTCCAATTGACCGTTCCATCCTGCCCACTGCTCCACGGGCTGCTCGGGAACCCAATATTGACAGGAGCCGTCTTCCCAAATCGCCACCCTACACTGCTTTTCTAGGAAACCTGCCCTATGATGTGACAGAAGACTCCATTAAGGAATTCTTTAGAGGATTAAATGTAAGTCTAAAAAGGTTTTAGGGGGAAGCCGGGATGGCTCAGCAGGTTAAGCGCTCGTTTGGCAACCCTGGGGACCAAGGATCAAATCCTGGCCCCAGCCTGTGCAGACCCATATGCTGATCTGGGTTGTGTTTCCCATGCAGGAAGCCCCTAGCCCAGTTCCCGCCCTGCATGGCCCCCAGCCACCTGTGTGGAACGAAACCATGTTGAAAACTGATGACTATGGAGACTGCTCTGGGGCCTCTCCCTTCTCTCTGTCTCTCTGTCTCTATCAAAAACAATAAAATAAATCTTTAAAAATGTTTAGGCAGTAAACTAGATATGAAGGGTTACCTGTTGGTAGTGACTATCTATGGTTTTCTATATTGGGAAAGATTCTGAGGTTTTGTCTAGACTTGGAAGAAATGGATATATAATTGATTAAGTACTGTTTGGGCTCTTTGGCTGACAGTGTTCTTATTCGAGACCAATCAGACAGTTAATCAGAATTAACAATACCTTATTGATACAGAGGAGAGTCTTGAAAAACTATACCCCTTCTCATTAAGAAACTTAAAGGTGGGGAAGCCAGGATGGCTCAGTGGGTTAAGCGCTCACTTTGCAGCACCAGGGACCTAGGATCGAATGTCGGCCCTGCCCCGGCCCATGCAGACTCATATGCTGAACTGGGGAATTCCCCCAGTTCAGTTCTCTCTCTGTCTTTGTATCTCTTTCTCTGTGTCAAAAACCAAGAAAAAAAAAAAGCAGAACAAAAAACATTAAGAATAAATCCTCATTCTGCTTTAAAAAAAAAAAGAAACTTAAAGGTGATATATCCAGTTAAATATTAAAACATGGAAAGAAAGTTTCTTTGAACTCAGCCATTCTGTTGATGACATTCAGGTTTATATCAAAATTTTTAATTTTTACATGAATACATTTAACTGAACAGATATATATAGTTTATATTAAGAGTTTGCTCATATATAATGTAATTCATTGTTTATGAGCTTATATTGGGATATTTGAAAACACTGGTCTAGAAAGTTCCAGAAAGATGAAAAAATGAGTAGAAGTGCTCAGAAGTTCTTTTTGAAACTTCTATTTTAAAGTACTTAGGACTTTAAAAAAACATTAAAATGTATATTTTTTTCGAAGAATCTGCTCTCTGCTTCATTCTTCGTTGTTTTTTTTTTTTTATTCTGTCTTCATAGATCCTGTTCTCTGTAGTGGTTCACCAATTTCTATAGTTGTCTTTTCTGGTGTGATCCCCCCCCCCCGCCCCCCAATATATAAATCTTGCTCTGACCTGTTTTTAATTTCTTTCTAGTGGCCAGTTTCTATAGAATGGTGAATTAAATCTGTTTAGGCTTTTCATATTTATGCTCTAGAACTGGTCTGTAGCTACTTCTTTTTCTCTGTCACATTTTGTTTTTTCCTACTGTCTCATGAGTTAAATTAAACTAGAATTTAAAGAAGATAACAAAATCTACATCTCAGAAGCCAGAATAAAGTATCAAATCAATGATACAGAAAATAAATTTGAATACAAAATAAATTAAATAGTAAGAGAAAAGAAGCGGAAGACATCAAGAAGATAGCAAGAAGGAAGTCAAAAGTATTTGAAGCCAGTCTTAAAATTAGAAATGGAGGGGATTCTGGGATTGTTCAGTGGTTAAGCACTTGCCTCTAAATGAAGTCGGGTTCAAGTCCCAGCCCCGGCCCATTCAAACCCCATATGCTAAACTTCAGCTCAACTGATAGCCTCCGAGGTGGCATGGCTGCAAAGGTTCTCGCCTCCCATGCAGAGGCCCCTGGTTCAGTTCCAACCCCACATGGCCCCACACCCACCTGTGTGGAATGAAGTCATGTCACAACTAATAATGTAAAGGGTGTCCCAAAATTCACGCAAGAAGTAATTTTGATAGAAAACACAGGTTTATAATTAAAAATTGTAAATTTTCATTGATCAACAATGAAAACGCGTTGTTCTTTTGTGTGGCGCTCCATTTTTTTTTTATTTTTTTATTTTTTAAGAATTCTTTTCTTGTTTGTTTTTGACAGAGAGAGAGAGATACAGAGACAGAGAGAGAACTGAACTGGGGGAACTCAGTTCAGCACATGGATCCGCACCCGGGGCCGGGATTTGATCCTCAGTCCCCGGCACTACAAAGTGAGCGCTTAACCCACTGAGCCATCCCGGCTTCCCCTGCGCTCCATTTTTAATAACCCTGAACTGTCAGCTGTTACGCTGTCTTTTTTTTTTTTTTCATTGGCAACACTTTACCGCACAAATGACGCAAAATTCAAATCTTGCGTGAATTTTGGGACACCCTTTACAACTGTGGAGACTGCTCTGAGCCCTCCCCACTTCTCTCTCTCACCTTCTCTCAAACAAATCTTTAAAAACAAAACAAAACTGGAAATGAAGAGTGCATACCCTCTTATAAATAATTAAGCCATTTCCCGTTTACCCTAAGAACAGTTGCTGGTGGCACTTGCTGCTGCCCTGTTTACCCCAGGATAACTTGCAGGTTACAATTCTAACCTCATCCCCAAAGTTCCGTGCTTTGAAATTGACCACAGGAAAAAAATACTGTTAAATACTGATTATCATATATGTTATGTTACATTAAGATTAGAGCCAAGGGGAAGCCGGGATGGCTCAGTGGATTGAGCGCTCACTTTGCAGCCCCCAGGGACCGCAGATCGAGTCCTGACCCATGTGCTGGACTGGGGAGAGCCCTCAGTTCAGTTCTCACCAGAGTGAGACCCTGGCCAAGTTCCTGCCTGGTGCAGCCCCGTGCCCACCTGTGGAGTGAAACTATGTTGAAAACTGATGATGTGCAACTATGGAGACTTATCTGGGCCCTCCCCCTTCTCTGTATTTCTCTCACTGTCAAAAACAGTAAAAAATAAATCTTTTTTTTTTTTAATATATTTTTATTTATTTATTTTTATTTTTGACAGAGAGAGAGAGATACAGAGACAGAGAGAGAACTGAACTGGGGGCACTCCCCAGTTCAGCATATGGATCCGCACGAGGGCCGGGGTCGGGATTCGATCCCCGGTCCCCGGCTCTGCAAAGTGAGCGCTTAACCCACTGAGCCATCCCGCCTAACCCCCAAAAATAAATTAAAAAAAAAAAATTAAAACATAAAAAAAAGATTAGAGACGAGTTTTGCTTAAAAATTACTCTGAGAACAGTATATATATATTTTTTTTTTGTTAATTTTTATTTTTAAAGATTTATTTTATTGTTTTTAACAGAAACAGAGAAGGGGGAGGGCCCAGAGCAGTCTCCATAGTTTTACATCATCAGCTTTCGACATGGTTTCATTTCACACAGGTGGGCGGGATCACACAGAGCCGGAACTGGGCTGGGGGCCTCCCACATGGGAGGCATGCCCCCTCAAGCCAGGGGCCAAATAGGCGAGGGACAGGGAGGTGAGCTAAACTGGGGGCCTCCCAAGTGGGAAGCACACCCCAGTTCAGCATATGTATCCGCACAGGCCAGGGATTCAATTCTTGGTCCCTGGGGCTGCAAAGCAAGGGCTTAACCCACTGAGCCATCCCGCTTCCCCTATATTCTGTTCACATTGAAAACTGTGTTTATGTAAAATTGAGTGAACGCGACAGCAAGCTGCACTTTTTTTCTTTTCTTTTTATTTTTTTGGCAGAATTTTATTGTTTAATTAAAACATACAGCTTGCATGCAAGCTGTCTATTCATTGTCTTCACTGCAGCCTATCATTGGGATTGGTGACTGATGACCAGCTGGGATGCTCTTTCCACTATCACTTTGTAGTTCTTTGAAGACACATGAGCAATCTCAGCACAATAAGATTTGTTGCACATCAGCAGCACTTCAAGCTCCTTGACATTGTGGACCAGGAACTTCCAAAAGCCACTGGGCAGCATGTGCTTTGTTTTCTTTTTTTCTCCCATAACCAGTGTTGGGCATCAAGATCTGGCCCTTGAATCTTCTATGCACCCAATTGTCAGTGCCTCTGGGTTTCAACCAGTTATGTTAAATTTTGATATATTGGTCTGACTGGTGCTGGGTGACCTTCTTGGTCCTCTTTTAGGTGAACTTGGGCTTCACAAATGGTCTGAGGGCAGCCATGGTAATGAGCAGAAGATGCATGCCACCTCTAGGCAGCGCTGAGAAAGAGCTGCACTTTTTTTTCCTAAACAGGAAATGGATTAGTAAGAATTAATGTCAGGGAATGTTTTATGAAACTTTAAGGGAAAAAATCTTGCGAACTTAAATTTAGAAAATACAAGTTAACTTCAAACTAAAACTAGGTTAGTATGTTTTGCTATACTTCAAAGAGTAAAAATTGGATGCAAGGATAGCTCAGTGGGTTGAATGCTTGCCTTGCAACTGTGAGGTCCAAGGATTGAATCCTGCCCTGGCCTGTGCAAATCCATATGCTGAACTGAGGCGCACCTCCCGTGTGGAAGGCCCCCAGTTCAATTCCCGCCCCGCGCTGCCCCTCATTCATCTGTGTGGAATGAAACTATGTCAAGAAAACTGATGAAGTACAACTGTGGAGACTGCTCTGGGCCCTCCCCCTTCTCTCTGTCTTAAAAAATAAATAAATAAATAAAAATTTAGTGGTTTGCCATCTCAGAATTCAGCAAATTGGGTAGGGGTGAGGGGGGTTTACAATGCAGTGTTTGGTTCACCTAACTGTTGTTTCTCAAATAAGTAGGGTTTCTGAAAAATATACTGCCCAGAAAACTTTTTACAAGTTTCTTCAGTCTAACACTTTCCCAACTGAGCTATTCTTGGTGGACTGACTTTCTGAACTATAAAAATTAGAAGTATATACTTAAACCAACTAAAATATAGACGAGTGCTATCTAACCTTTTCGGCTTCCGTGGGCCATATTGGAAGAATTATTTTGTCTTGGGCCACACATAAAATACACTAACCTTAATGATAGCTGATGAGCTTAAAAAAGGTTGGGCGGGGGGGCAGTCACAAAAAGGATCTAATAATATTTTAAGAATTTGTGTTTGGCTGCATTCATAGTTGTCCTGGGCCACATGTTGGACATACCTGATAATAGACATAAAGAGAACACTAAAAATAAGCTAGTTGTGGAACAGACAGTTGCTATTAATGGAAAAACTAGAAACATGGAATGAAGCAAAAATCAGGGATAAAAGGAATACACTGAACTCATTCTTTGTTTCTTAATTGTCTGAAGGAAGGTAGAGAGAAGAGGGGAGGGCCCAGAGCAGTCTCCATAGTTGTACATCATTAGTTTTTTGGCACAGTTTTATTCCACACAGGTGGATGTGGGGCCGTGTGGGGCGTAACTGAACTGGGGGCCTCCCTCATGGGAGGCAAGAACCTTTGCCACCATCCTGGAGGTTGCCAGTTGTGCCACAGTTCAACCTGTGGGTTTTCATGGGCTGGGATTCAATCCCTGGACCTCAGGGTTGCAAGGCAAGCACTCATCCTATTGAGCTATCCCAGCATCCCTCTTATTTTTTTTATAAGGGTTAAATTCACATATAAATTGAAAGGGTTTGATGGGACATACACTGAAGTTTGTCTTCCATCCCTTTGTATCAGTTTTCTGCCTAGAGACAATATAGAGAAATGTATTACCTATACAGTGGTCAAAGGAGACAAGTAAGCAAGAACATTGAATTGGAAAACATTTTCTTTTTCTTTATTCCTTCAGATCAGTGCAGTGCGTTTACCACGTGAACCCAGCAATCCAGAGAGGTTGAAAGGTTTTGGTTATGCTGAGTTTGAGGACCTGGATTCCTTGTTCAATGCCCTGAGTCTCAATGAAGAGGTAAAGAACATAAAGAATGGGGACTTTGAGTAGTGGGAACTAACATCTCATATTTATCAAACTGATATTTTTTTAATTGGGTCAGTACCTATTTCAGTGATTCCCATAATCTCTACAAAGAAAAGCCTGCATTATTTAACAGTATAGCACTTAAAAGTCACACCTCACTGAAGCAAGTTGAGCAGGCCCCAATAATTCAGGGAGGTACTTAGGTGGAAAATTGTGGAAGAAATCCATCACACCAAGTCTTTAATAGACTCCCACATTGGTTCACTCAGTCAGTCTAGTATTAAATAGCATCTGATTTTCAGGGAAGTAATGGTGGTTTTCATCATTTTAAGAGGGTTTATTCAGAAACATTTCTCACTCAGATGTTATTTGTAATAAATACATGCTCCCATCCTAGGAATCTTTTACAGAATAATGACAGTAAACATTCAGTCCTGCTTTTTAACATTGCCCATAGATGATTTTTCTATTCAGACACACTAGAGTGTCAGGAGATATTTGTCTGTTAATATATGAGGGGGAAATGGAGATTAAATTTATTATAATTTTAATGTTATTTGCATGACTGGTACCATGTAGTGATTCTAGCCTAGGAACGGTATTGAAGCATTTATTTACCTGTTAGTGATGGAAGTTTCTAATCTAGGAACTGCTTTTTTACCTCTGGTGACTTTAGAAATCAAACTATATCTGGGAAGAAAAAAGGCTCTTTTCTCTTTTAGTACCAGAAACATCTCTTGTTGAAAAGGCAATTTCCAATGCTGTTAGTGCGATACTTAAGTCTGTGGTCCAAACCTGCTGTTTGAGATGATTGAAATCAACACCTTTTAAAAATATTTTCCCTATCTCATAATTGAGTGCCTCCATGATAATCTGAAGTAAATGTTAAATAGGAATAAAAATTCACATATTTAGTTAAATACATAAAAAGCTAAAGTTCTAGAGTTTTTCTTCTCAGATCATTTTTAGATTTTATTAACATTATTAATTTGTAACTTCTCGGTTTGGATTTTAAAAAAAGGAATAGCATACAATTATCTGAAGTTTGATGGATTAAGTGTTAATGTAACGTTCTCATAGTCCAAACTTAGGAGTTACTTTGTATTTATAGATTTTATTATAACAGTATTTAATATAATCCCAGGTGTTTTTAACTAAAATTCATTGTTGTCCTTCTTCAACTGTAGATTCTACTATGAAATGAGGAAAAGTCATCAGTAGAATTAATTGGGTTCAAAATATATAAATAATGATGTGGGAAAGGGAAATCAGGGTATCCTGGAAGAACTGATTTATCCAAAGGTAATATTAAGTAAAAGAACTTGAGAATGTAGATAGAGACCATGCTTTATGCTTTAGGGTAGGGGCTCTATAAATGGTTAAATGAATAATTACTCTGGGCCCAAATACGCCTTTTATTTAGCTAGTTGTTCGGGTATTTTTTTTTTTTCTTTATTGCTCTTGACATTAAATTACCTTTGATAGTTAAAAAGTTAGCTCTAGTCTGTGAAATTTGGCTTTATAAAAATAGTAAGTTAATTGACCTGACATCATCTAAGCCCAACTTAAATTTATTTCCGTTTTTAAGTCTTTATAAAGGATTCTTTGGCCAACAAATTGGAGTGTTGGCTAGATTACAGTATTTTTCCTTTATCTTCCTTCCTTCCCCCAGTGCTTCTGCTATGCCCAGACGTTCAAGGTCACTCATGGGATTTGTGCATAATAGGGCAAAAGGTTGGTTAATATGGTCCTATGCTCTCAGTCTCTAGGTAACAGGAGAATTCGAGTGGACGTTGCTGATCAAGCACAGGATAAGGGTAAGAAAGCTGATAGAAATTTTCCTGTTTTGTAATGGTCCTAGAATGATGCTGTTTTCCAGGAAATATTTATAGTGGTAGAAAGTGGTAGACTTACCTTAATCTAGAGCAGTATTCCTTAACTATGGACAATTTTGCCCCTTAGGAGGGACATCTGTCAATGTTTGGAGACATTTTGGGTTGTCACAACTGTGGGAAGTGCTGCTTACATCTAATAGAATTCAGGGACAGCCCCCTCACAGCAAAGAATATCCAGCCCAAAATATTAATAGTATTGAAAGGGAGAAACCCTGATTGACACAGGTGAACACTGAATAAGAGGGTGCCAAAAAAATGTAGACACCATTTAAGAAAGGAAAAAACTATTAAAATTGTAATACTCAATATATACTGATAACAAGATGAATACAAGTCACATTTGATTCCTGCAATTACAAGAGTTGCTCAAAGTGGTTACCATCAGCATCCAGACACTTTATTATGGTGAACTGCTTGAGCAATGTTGACCAGTGTCCACATGTATCATTGCACATGACATTTCTATTTAATTTGCGTCTAAAACATCACAAATGCATGCAGTTATTAGGCGTGTTGGGGGTTCTGTTGCATACTTAGGTTTCCATTGTCATCGTACTTCCACATTGTTCTCACATTTCAAATAGCACTCCAAAATGGTCTTGCATGCCTCAAATGACAGCCAAGCTTATGACATTTTTTTTTACTGTCCTGCCTGTCTGTCACATGGTGACACTAGCATTCATTTGATTAATGCCATCTTTTGAACAAACATCATTCTATACATTGCTTCTGTAATTCAATTCAACTCAACTTTGAAAAGTAATACACAGATAACATCTCTTAAGCTTTTTTTCCCCCCAGTATAGAATAAACAGATGAGGTACCCAGCAGCACATTGGACACAAGAGGCCTGATTTGTGTGTATACCAGGGCTCTTCCGATACAGAGACGGATAAGCATTAATCCAGTAGGAACAAATGTGAGGAAATAAATCAGTTGAGTTGGAAAGTACACTTATGGGGTCCGGGGCAACTACACAGTGAGCAAGAAGCCCAGGAAATAGCAGGGGGTTTTCTATGCATGCAAGAAACAACTGAGCAGAAGTTTTTGTAAGCTCTCTTGTGGTTTTTTATTTTATGTATCTGTAGACAGGGATGATCGTTCTTTCGGCCGAGATAGAAATCGGGATTCTGACAAAACAGATACAGACTGGAGGGCCCGCCCTGCCACAGACAGCTCTGATGACTACCCACCTAGAAGAGGTGATGACAGCTTCGGAGACAGTAAGTACATTTCTATCAAGTGAGTTTCTTCTGTGCTAATTTCTCTCTCTCTGGTGACAGTTGTTAATAAAGAAACCCAAACAGATTCTACAAAATAAAGTACATGAATTAACAGGAGCTCAGCAAAATTGCTGGGGTAAGAGCAATATAGAGTAAGTCCTCACTTAATGTCATCAGTAGGTTCTGTGACTTTTAAGTGAAATAGCGAAATGGCATATAATGAAACCAATTTTATCATGAACTAATTGGTGTAAGCAACAGTTAGGTTTCTATGGCATCTCATCAACAAAACAACATTGAACAGAACTATGATATTTGAGGACCACTGTACAAAAATTTTGCATTGATAGTAGCAAACAGTCAAAAATGTAACTTAAGATAACTTTTATTGTGTTTGTTTTTTGACAGACAGGCAGAGAGAGAGAAGGGGAGGGCCCAGAGCAGTCTCCATAGTTGACAGCATTAATTTTCCATATAGTTTCACTCCACATGTGGGCACCGGGGCTGCACAGGGTAGGAACTGGGCTGGGAGCCTCCCACATAGGTCCCAGCAAGAACTGAACTGGGGAGACAACCCAGTTCAGCATGTGGGTCCGCCTGGGTTGGGGCCGGGATTTGATCATCGGGTTCCGGGGCTGCAAAGCAAGCACTCAACCCTCTGAGCCATCCCAGCTTCCCATAAGATAACTTTTTAAAAAACAATTTATTCACTTCAGAATACTGAATGTTTGCCACATGCCTAGATACTGTTCTAAGTTCAGAATGCAGCAGTGAACAAAACAGACAAAAATCCTGTCCTCATTGGACAGTGTTTATAGTGGGGAAGAGAAACAATCTGCAAATAAATATAATTTAAAGCTGGGGTAAAGAGAATAATATCAGGAGGTCAGATTTGGTACAAATTACAGCTTTTACACATGCCACCTAAATCCAACAAAACCTTTGTAATTAAAACCTTTATGGAGAAAATTATGCACCTTCATTGAAATACATGAAGAAATACTCAACACTATTGTTACTTTTAAAATAGAACTTGGGGAAGCCAGGATGGCTCAGTGGGTTAGGCGCTCACTTTGCAGCACCAGGGACCGGGGATCGAATCCCGGCCCCGGCCCGTGCAGAACCATATACTGAACTGGGAGCTCCCCCAGTTCAGTTCTCTCTCTGTCTCTGTATCTCTTTCTCTCCCTGTCAAAAATAAAATAAATAAATATTAAAAAAAAAAAAGAGTGTTGACAACTTTAAAAAAAAAACAAACAAAAAAAACTATAAAATAGAACTTAATTGTTCAGTAAAGAAATGACTAAGTATTGGCTTGTCCAAATAATGGAATACTTAGCATAACATATAACAAGGATAAAATTTAAAACCTATTGTATTAAGGGGCAAAAGCAAAAATGTAGAGATTTGAAAACAATATGTAGTATGTAATTTGTAAAAAAAAAAAAATTTATGCATGGTGATGTAACCACTCTCGTGATTATGAATGAAGGATGAAGGGAGTTCTTTTTTTTTTTTTTTTTTAATATTTTTTTATTTATTTATTTTTTGCCAGAGAGAGAGATACAGAGACAGAGAGAGAACTGAACTGGGGGAGCTCCCAGTTCAGCATATGGTTCCGCTCGGGCCGGGGCCGGGATTCGATCCGAGGTCCCCAGCGCTGCAAAGTGAGAGCTTAACCCACTGAGCCATCCCAGCTTCCCCAGAAGGGAGTTCTTTAGCTACATCTGTTAACATACTGCTTTTAAATTGAAAGATTGAAATAAATAAGGCAAAAATATTGACATAGACTAAACCTAAATAATAGGTTCATAAATCTGGTACATTCATTTCTGTATTTTCCTGTATGTTTGAAATATGTTGTAAGTAGAAAGAAATAGAAAGAAGAATTTAACATTCACAAATATTTTAATTTTGTGAGATAGCTATTGTGCCAAATATAATTGAGGACACAGTAAGAGATAATTTGAAGAGAGTCCCCCTTAATGTAATAAGATGTAGGAGAAGGAAGAAGGAAATCAAGTTAATCTGACTTTATGATAAAGTCTTTGTGACCCAACAGAACCTTGGAGAGAATTACCTGAGTTACTTCACTTAGTCTTT
Organism: Craseonycteris thonglongyai; assembly: GCA_004027555.1. Lineage (NCBI taxonomy): Eukaryota > Metazoa > Chordata > Mammalia > Chiroptera > Craseonycteridae > Craseonycteris > Craseonycteris thonglongyai. The sequence goes on along the minus strand of PVKE010029005.1, from coordinate 5,550 downwards.
TATGCAAAAGGTTCTATTATTAACAGGAGGAAATGGCTCTTGAAAGAAAAAGTCAGACCAAGGGTCCTGTTTTGAATCAAGGGACATGACTATTTTCTCACTTCAAACCTTGAATTTAGAGCAAGCAGGATGGATAACAAAAAAAGAGTGAGTGTGCTGTTGTTATCCAAAGCTACCAACTTTTATAAGTCTCGGTTTGGCCCCAAAGTCAGCTCTCGGCGTGTTAGAGATCCTAGACTACAGCCACTCTTCACTTAACCTACGGCTTAGGCTTACAGTCAGTTCCCCAGACTGCCTTTCCAGCTTAGGAAATCCCCTTCCTCAGTCTTTGTTTCCTTCTTGCAGTCAGTTAATAATCACATGAAGCATTCACAGTCACGCAGGACTATGTATCTCGTGTGGTGGCAGGTGGTATCCATTGAAAAATGCATGCCCTGTGGGACCACAACGCACCACAAGACATCTGCCTTTAAGCACCTCGCTTACTGACCAATTCGCTTAACAACCCAGTTATAGGAACGGAACTCAACTGTTAAGTGAGGAGTGCCTGTATACCAGGAGGTCAGAGACTTCTATCCCACGCATTGGGCCCTTAGAAGATATGTTGGGGGTGAGAGGAGGAAGTATTGTACTACATCATACTGTAAAATCTCAGCAAACACATTTCCTGGTTATCTTAGTAACACACTGTATTAGTGTTTCTTCACTATGGTTCCCTATTAGTGAATGCAAGCTTATAATAATTTTAATGTTACCTAGATAAAATTGAATTTACTGCCTCTCCAGAAATTAAATTTCAAAGTAAATATCTGGCAGATTTTTGTATGTTTTTTAAATTGTTTCAGATGTTCCTATATATAATTGTTTTGACTAACATTAGCACGTTCTTTAATTTATAAAATTTAATGGAATTAAATGGAAGGAATGTATGTTCATATAGAGAAAGTGATATTCTTTGCAAAATAAAAAAGATTTCTTTTTGACCTTCTCACATAAATTATTAAACTCAAAACGTTTTAAGTTTTTTTTAATAGTTTGTGCTTAGCAATTAAGACTTTTCATATATAAAAATCTGGGTTCTCAGCTTCTGGAAAAATTGGAAAGATTGAGCAAGTCACCTGAAGCAATAGCCACTGCCCCTCCTTTATAAATGACTTACACTGTCCAGTTTGCCACCTGAGCCACTACACTCTTTTATACAAATTTCTGGCATTTTAGAGGCCTCTGAAATTGATGTTCATGTATGTGTGTAAACAGAGTTTATAGCGTACTTTTTTCAAATGGTATGTTGAGAACACATTCAGTAAATACGTTCCTCATTCAGTTTTTAATGGTTGCTTTGTATAGATGCCCACTCATTTAATCTATAGCTTGTTCACCCAACAATTTTAATATCATAAGAAAGCTTTGCAGTGAACCTCTTTGTATAACACATGTGTCTTTATAATATGTCCAGTTATTTGCTCAGGATAAATTCCTAGAAATTGAATTGTTGGCCCAGAGGGTATACATAATTTAAAACCTTTTAAAAAATAATTGTGAAAAAACTTTCAGAGTGGTTGTACTAAACTTTGCCAACATAAGGTGCATCATTTATTTTAATATTTGCTGTTTTGATAATAGAATATAATGTCCTATTTTAGTTTCTGTTATTTATGTAGTAGACAACCCATTATATGTTGCATATATTTTTCTCTTTCTTTGCTTCTCAGATTGGTGGTGGTGTGTATTGTTTTTAGATGCTAAACTTCATAAGTGGTCTTTGATAGGTTCTTTGGCATCAAGCATAGAAGATTCCAACTTTCTTCTGGTATTTGTGCTTACATTTTTAATATTTAAATCTTTAATCCTGGAACTTCATTATGGCGTTTTTTTTTTCTCTCCTAACCTCTAAATTGTTAAGCCAGCAATGTGTATTGAATCACCAGAGAAAAACATTTAAATGAAATAAATGACCTAATGAGCTATCCTGTTTCTTTCTATTAATAGTGTCCCCTCAAAAAGGAATTGATGTTACCTATCTGTCTTCCCTCTAGAGTATCGAGATCGTTATGATTCAGACCGATACCGTGATGGGTATCGGGACAGTTATCGTGATGGTCCACGCCGGGATATGGATCGATACGGGGGCCGGGATCGCTATGAGGACAGAGGCAGCAGAGACTACGATAGAGGTCATTAGAAAACACCATTAAGTTAAATTGCTTTCTGGTCTTTTCTTCTCTCCAGTGTGATGATCACAATTTGGGGTGTATTTACAGGCTATGACTCCAGAATAGGCAGTGGCAGAAGAGCATTTGGTAGTGGGTACCGGAGGGATGATGACTACAGAGGTGGTGGGGACCGCTATGAAGACAGATACGAAAGACGTGATGATCGGGCATGGAGCTCCAGAGACGATTACTCTCGGGATGAGTATAGGCGTGATGATAGAGGTAATCATTTTCTTTGCTTGCTTTTAATGGAGCAGATTACTAAAGAAACTGATTAGAAAATTTTAGGTTCTGTTTCAAACCCATTAAGTAGGCCCAAACATAATTTACACGTTAAAAAGGATGTGGCCGAGCATAATAGAGCACTATAAGGATGACATCGTGGAAAGAAAGCAAAGTCTAGTTGTAACCCCCCTTAGCATATAGGTTTTTCATTTAAAATTTATTGAGTAAGCAAAGTAGGAAAGGAAAAAAATATTTGCCATTTTTATGGTGTGATCGTATTTAATAAGCTACACTTAAAATTAGGTTGTGGTAGCTTCATTTTTCCAAGTGAAGGCAGTAACACTCATTCTCATAACTAGTAATTGGCACTGTGGCATTAAAAACCAAGTGTTAAACAAAAAAACCAAGTGTTGCTAATTTTAATGCCATTATCAATTACCAGAGTAATTTATATTTATTAATTAGTGATGTCAGTGTACCTATTCTAAAATTACACTCCTAATATTAAAACATTTACCGTATTTTCCGGCGTATAAGACGACCGGGCGTATAAGATGACCCCCTAATTTTACAGTTAAAACATAGGTTTAGGCCTATATTCGCTGTATAAGACTACCCCCCACCTCCGAGGCTATAGTCTTATACAGTGAATATAGGCCTATGTTTTAACTGTAAAATTAGGGAGTCGTCTTATACACCCGGTCGTCTTATACGCCGGAAAATACGGTATATAAAACATTGTGTTACATATCTTATCTCCTAAATATTAATAAGTGGCCACTATTTGTGTTGTGACTTTAATGATAATCAATGAAAAAGTAAGGTGTCTGGCCCAGAATTTTTGTTTTTAATTATTTTTAAGCAACAAACCTAGCCTTTTAACTTTTGTCGGCCCTGACTTTATGCCACGTTTTATGTACATCATCACCTATAATTACCCAAGTAAGGGAGGTAGAACTAGACAACTGATCAAACACAGTAGGGTGACAAAAGTCAGCGTCATATTGAAATTCCACTGCAGCAAAGTCTTTCCTCCTCCCTCAAACAAAAATACAAAACCAAAGTGTTTTCTGGTTTTTCTAATGTATTTTTAAAAGCATTGCTGTTACCTGTTTTTATATAAGAAATCTAGAAATAATAGCTGGCATTTATTGTACACGTACTCACCAACAGTGAGCTGAGTTCTCATACAAGTATTATATAATCCTAAGAATTCTGTCTGGTATCAGTACAGTTACCGTCTCCACTTTACTAGTGAGAAAAATGGAGTTTCAGGCGTGGGCTTCAAGACCTGACTACTAACCTTTTCCTCTCATGCATGCCTGCCTTCCCCCCGTAGCTACACACCAGACTTTTTTACTCTAATGATCTTACCTCCTACTTGCTCTTAAAACAAGCTTGTCTAACCTGCAGCCCGACACAGATTTGTAAACTTTATTAAAACATTATGTTTTTGCAATTTTTTTATTTTTTAAGCTCATTAGTTTGTTAGTATATTTTATGTGTGGCCCAAGACAGTTCTTCCAGTGTGGCCCAGAGAAGCCAATAGGTAGGACACCCCTGCTCTAAGGCCTGCCCTCTTGTCTTCCAAGTCACTACCGCCACCTTTGTTTAGACTTCATTGTTAAGCCCACATTACTGACACATTTTCCTGCCTTGCTTACTCTTCACACTGGCTCAAAATTGTCTTTCTGGAACAAGATCTAATTAGATTATTGTCCTTCCTTTAAAAATATTCCTAGCCTCTCTGTGGTCTGAAAGATACCTCTAATTACCTCTGTCTGTACTTCTGACATACAGGGGCCTTCATTGTTGTGCCTACAGTTTGCCTCTCCTGTGTTATCTCCAGTTCCTTCCACATCTGCCCTGTTAAATGTGTGCTCAGTTGAATCCTTTACAGGCTTCCCCAGTCTTCAAACTTCTATATGGATAAATCTGTTTTGTAGAACTTAGCATACTGTATTCTCTTTAACTCTGATCTGCTCACTAAATGGGGCTCCTTGCAGACGGAAACTAAAAATTCCCCAACCGTCCTATTCTTGGCCTCAGTACAGTTTCTGAAATATATGTGCACAAATTAATTTATTGAGCAGGCAAATAAATGGAAATTATCAAAAGAGGAAGAATGGTGGAAGAGCAGTAGAGTTGCTTCAGTAATAAAGATCTTTAACTTTTTGTCCACCAGATATTGGCTAATGACTTACATAAGTTACTGTTTCTGACCCCCACTTTTACCCTATAAAAGGTAAAAGTAAAAAGGTACTAGCCCTTTCACAGAGTTATAGAGTTTAAAACTATCGCAGAAGTTATATATAAACTATGAACTTAAAACCCTATTAAAAAAACTTAAATCTTGCTAAACTATACCCTCTTTGCAGATACATATGTAGTAAGTGTAAAGACATGCATGGAGGAATGCTAGGATAGCTCAGCAGTTTGAGCACTTGCCTCGAAATCTTGAGGCCCAGGGATCAAATTCCAGCCCCAGCTCATGCAAACACCATATACTGCTGGACTGCAGTGCAACTGGTAACTGCCAAGATGGCTCAGGGGCCAAGGTTCTCACCTCCCATGCAGGAGGTCCCCAGTTCAGCTCTCGCCCCACGCATTCCCACATCCACCTGTGAGATGAAACCATGTCACAATTAATGATGTACAACTATAGAGACTACTATGACCCCTCCCCCCTTATCTCTATCACACACCCTCTCACCTCTCAAACAAACAAACAAAAAAAAGACATGCATTGAAATGATAAATACCAAGTGGTTATAGAAGACTCCTAGTGCAGCAAGGCATGTCATTAGACGAAGGCTACTCAGGAAGCTTTATCTTCTGTAGCTTTTGTATGTCTGAAATATTTAGGATTAACACTGATTTTGAGAAATACAGTTTCCTTGAAACATTCAAGGTTATCTTAAAATATTCTGATATCTTGGATCCAGGAAGAAATCAGACTCAGAGTTTATGTTGAGATGTGCAGTGTTATGTGCTTTACTGTATGAATCACCGTCAAATTTATATTCTATACAGACTAAAGTATAAGACTAGAGTCTTCTGTCACAAGCTCTTAACTTTGCTGAAGCAATTCGTCTTTCAGACCTCATTTTTT
>PVKE010029004.1:0-20547 GCA_004027555.1 Craseonycteris thonglongyai | reverse complement strand
AGTATGTTCCCTGCCCAAATGAAACCAATTATTTTCTTTCTTGGTTTTTGTTTTTGTAACTGGAGTAATTTAGAAATAGTCAGTGAGTATCTCTTTGACCATGTAACCTGGAATAATAAAGAAAGCAGGTAAAGGAAGAGAGAAGAAAGAAACAAACATGTAGAGAGGGAAGGAGTCAGGTGACAGAAAGTTCTTGTTATGCTTTGGAGTCAGTTCTCATTCCCAACTATCTGCAGTTTGGCCCTTAATTTCTATATGGCATTTGGATATCCTTATAAAAATTTCTGATTTTTCATGTTCTATTTTCAGAGTGTCTTTGTATCACTTATCCTAAGATTTTCAACTTTATGTTCACATTACGGAGTTATCTTTCTTTACAGCTCTTAATGTCTCTCTCTCTCTAAATACACACACACACACACACACACACACACACATATATATATATATATATATATATATATATATATATATATTCAACTGATCTGAAAATTGTCATGTGGTAGTACTTGTAAGCAATCATTTATTGTAAATTTAGAGTGGGTACTACAGTCTGTCTGATAATAGCCTCTCTTTTGGACTTTGATATGATATACTTAGTAATAATATAAGTGAAATATTTTAAAACATGAAACCTGAAATCTTAAATGAAATGAATATCGGACGTCATGTGGAAATTTTGTTGACACTAGGTAGGCCATTAGTAAATGTAAAAAATTAGCCCTGTTTTAACCATGCAAATCTGCTCTTTGCTCAGCTAGTTGCCTTGTTAACCAAATCCCATAGTAAACATTCCCTGAATGACACAAACCTCCAGTGATTTCAAAATCATCATAGATGATACCCAGGTGGGAGGACTGGCGAAATCAATTCTCACCAGGCTCCCTGTTCAGTCCCATGGGGTCCGGAAACACTTAGACAAAAGGTAATAGATATTCATTTCTGATGGGTCAAGTTTGAAGGTCAGCACTATGAAAAGCTGTAGGAGGCACAGTCAGCGAAATATTTTTCCTGTTTTCAGGTTACAAAGCAAGTGTAGGAGCCACCTACACAACAGGCTTTGTTCATAATCATTTCATTTGGATTCTTGCTGTGAAACAAGAATCCAACATTGACTGTAACTGTGTTGGGGCAGAGAAATTGACAGTTAGGTTGTGGTGAGCTGTGGTGGGGTCTGGTCCCAGGAATCTCACAGGTGGACATAAGGGAGAAACTTCTAGTCACTGTAGCATGAGTGCAGAGAAGGACAGAGTGACCCTGTTCAGCCAAAGCAAGAAATTTGCGGCCTGGAGCCCTAGTGTTAAGTCTAGTGCATGTGGCCTTTTGACAGGTTTATTTTCAGTTATTGTGTAAATAATTGGATGCTGAGATAAACATAGAGCTGGGGCTTTGCTAACATGAGCCCACAGAGTTTCTGACTTGGTGGAATGAGAGCACTACGATGAGACATGGAGACCGCTCTACTTTGGCACAACCCCATGAAACTTGAGGGGGGAAATGGTAGCTAGGCTCAACCCGCTGCATGCGCTTTGCAACGTTGCACTTCTCATTAGCTGCTTTAAGAATAAGCCAGAATAAATGCAAGGGTGAAACATTCACATTGCCATTAGTCTCCATCCTTTTATGCATACTAACTCTATAGTCTGGCCAAATGGAAGTGTCAGTGGGTATTTTTTTTTTCTGTTATACACTGATACACACACACACACACACACACACATGCATATATATATATATACACACACACACACACACACACACACACACACACACACACAATTCTCTTTGTAATGACTTTGGAAAAGTAAAGTACAATACGGGCCAGGCTCAATTTGATCCCTCCAATACTGGAAAGAAATGCAGTAGGTAGGTTTCACTTGAAGTCCTTAGATACATAAATGAGAAGAGTCTAGGTCACTGGTTTTTGCTCACATGGGAACTCCTCAGGCTTCAAGGTCAAACAGCCTGGACATCATAGAAGCTCTTCCTTCCAAACTCTAGAAGCAGAAGTGTCTTCACAGTGGACTCCCAAGGAAAGATCCCAATAGGCAAAGCCTTTCTTTCCCAGATGGAAGTTAAGTTGTTAATTTTTTTGTTTGTTTAAGAATAGACCCTCATAAATGTCAAATAAATGCTAAGTAGCAATAGACTTAACATTTATTGAGAAGCATTATGCCCTGTTGTAAGTATGTTTTCATTATTAATTAATTTACTTACTATCCCCAATTTACAAATGAGGAAAGGAAGGTACTAGAGAACACATTCCTCATGGTCACAGAGCTGGAAGTCATGAGACCTAAGAATTTGACCTAGTGACTTATACAAGCTCAGAGTAATAAGAGCTGGCACCAGGATTGGACCCAAGGATGTCTGTCTGCAAGCTGTGAGCTTTTACCCAGTATTTGACATGGCCTTCACACACATACCCTGTTTTACAAGCAAGATATTAGATCTCCCTTTTACTAATAAGAAACTGGATTCTATGTCATTTCCCTTTGGTTGCTCAGTTATTAAATAGTACAACTGGAATTTAAACCCATGTTTATCTGACTCCAAAGAGGACTGCTAAGAATTATGTGACTGCTAATTTAGCAGCTGATAGGACATATTTGTTTGCTCAATTATTTAGGTAACATTGGATTTTCCCCCAACATCTTATTACTCTTCCTGAGACAAGCTGGTAATAGTGGACTAATGCAAATGAGTCAGAAATGTCTAGAGGAAAATCACTACTTAAACAAAAATGCCACATAGCTTGAGTTAAAAAAAATATTAACTTTAGTCACGATATTAATGATTTTCATGGCATGGTAGCTAAGAGGAAAAATAACAGGTAACTTGTCTCACTTAATATTATAATAAAACATTAAAATATAGATTAAAACTGTGTGGAACTGGAGCAAAAGAAGGCATAGAGGTTGATGTGAACAAAAAAAATAATACAGAACTATAAGAAAGAAACCATATTACATATGGTACTTCAATATCTAGTAAGACCAGCATTGACATGAATGGAACTTATACAACCTAAAAATGATATGACTTAACAGTTCACAGGAATAAAAATAGCTAACAAACATATTTAAAAAAATCTCAACTTTGCTCATAAGTAAACACAAAACAAATTAGATGCTAATTTCAGCTCTCAGCTGGGCATATACTTACGTGTTTTGTAGTGACAGTGAGGATATGAGGGAGTAGGCAGGTATGATTATATGCTGTTGATTGGAGTGTGGGTTGTTCAAATTACTTATAAAAGCACTTAGACAACATAATCTAATTAAAAATTCCCATATCCTTTGACCAATAACTCCACTTCTGGAAAATTTAATATTTCTACATATTTGTGATGCAAAGCAAGCGAGATAAGTGAAGTTAACTGCAGCACTCTGGAATGATTTTATGGGAAAACAGCTAAAAACCTCTTTAGGTGATGTTATATACAGTGAAGTAAGATATATTGGCAGCCCAATGTTAATTACGCTTTATTAAAAAACAACAACATTGACTCTAATGTGCTTGTATGTAGTAATCTATATCCTATCCAATTATGTAACAAAAACAACTAGCAGAATGTATGTTTCTTTTTCTTGTGCACATGTACACACACACACACACATGGACACACACATGCATGCACATCTAGCCCATCCAGAATCCAGGAAGCAGAGATAAAGCCTAAGGCAAATCTAGTTTCAGAAATCTAGATAGAGGTGAAGATGATGACTGGGATGGAGAACTCATGGGGATCAAGTTCCAGCAGGAGAGATAGGCCAATATCTATACCGGGATGAAGTATTTTGTGTAGGCCACAGTGAGGGACTGCTTACCCATGGGCTATTTTTAATAATAGTTTTATTGGTACAAACACTATGGAAGAAAGTATGGAGATTCCTCCAAAAACTAGGATTGGAATTGCCATATGACCCAGCAACCCCTCTCCTGGGTATCTACCCCCCAAAAACTGAAAACCTTAGTCCACAAAGATATATGCACCCCAATGTTCGTTGCAGCACCATATATGGTGGCCAGGTTGTGGAAACAACCAAAGTGCCCTTTGATAGATGACTGGATAAAGACATTGTGGTGCATTTACACAATGGGACACTACTCAGCGATAAGAAAAGATGAGCTACAGCCATTTGTGACAACATGGACGGACCTTGAAACCATCTTATGAAGCGAGATAAGTCAGAATGAAAGAAACAGGAAACGTGACCACACCCATAGGTGGAACATAAAATTGAAAGTAACAAAGACACAAAAACTCGTGGACACAGTCAATAGTTTAGTGGTTACCTGAGGATAGGGGTTGGGTGGGTGGGAGAGTAGGAAGGTGAGTAGGGGGAGTAGGGAAGGGGCATCAAATATTTGATGATGGAGAGAGAACTGACTCTGGTTGGGGACCACATAATGCAAATAGATAGATGAAGTAATGTAGAATTGTAAACCTGGAACCTATGTAATTTTTACCAACCATTGTCACCCCAATAAATTTAACAATGAAAAACAAAAGGAAATTTCAAAAAGAAAAGAAAAGAAAAGAAAAAGTGATAATAGTTTATGTAACAGGTTTTCTTGAACCCAGTATAACTTTTCCAAATGGCACAAAATTGCCCCTCCTGGAGTCAGACTCAGCTGCAAATGTGCCTTACATGTGTTCAAATGGCTATTACCAAAAGGACAAGAAATAAGTGTGGCGACGATGTGGTGAAGAAGGAACCCTTGTGCACGGCAGGAGTCTCATTTGGTTCAGCCACTACTGAAAACAGTCGTTCCTCAAAAAATTAACAGTAGCCCTACCACATGTTTCAGCAAGTCTACCTCTGTATTTGTGTGAAGGAAATAAGAACTAATGGTGTACAACTATGGAGACTGCTCTGGGTCTTCCCACTTCTCTATCTCCAAAAGAAGAAAAACAAAACAAAACAATAAAGTAAAATTTTAAAAATAAACAGTGCCTCTGCATGTATGTGCAAATTTATAACCCTATTACTTAAGTAATTGTGGCCTTTCAATTTTAACATTTAATGCAAAATGCAACATCAAGCCTACAAGATTAAAATGTTGTTTTAAAAAACACACTTATGATTGCATTCTATTGTTAATAGTCTATAAGTACATTGCTTCAAAGAATAAAAAATGAGGAAAATGGTTATTGATTAAATAAAATGGGATATTGGCTTTATACACCTCACAGAATACTTTTGAGAATGTTTTCCCTGTGGCTATACTGAAAATTGTAATGGATGTGCAATAAAGTTAATAGATCATGATATTGCTATTCTTTTATTATTTACAATTTTATTGGTATTTTATAATTTTATTGTTGAAGAATTCTCAACAAGCCTGACTTAGGAGTTAGAATTTCAAATTAGAAAATGTTGGGATGCTGGGATAGCTCAGCAGGTTGAGTGTTTTGCCTTGCAACTGCAAGGTCCAGGGACCGAATCCTGAACCCTGGCCTGTGCTAACCCATTTGAACTATGGTGGTGAGGGTTCTTGCCTCTCAAGCAGGGAGGACCCCAGTTTGGTTCCCGCCCCACACAGCTCCACATCTACCTACGTAGAATGAAACTGTCAAAACTAAAGATGTACAACTACGGAGACTGCTCTGGGCCCTTCCGCTTCTCTCTCTCTCACCATCTCTCAAAAACAATAAAATAAATTTAAAAAAAAAAGAAAATATTATGCCAGCTTTTTTTTTCTTTTGTCATTTAATTTTTTTCTTTTTTTCTCTTAATCATGGAGGGAAAAAAGGTTGCAAATGCTTGAGGCCTAAAAGACATTTGGGTTTATTATTCATGTACTTATGGGAAACAAATCTAGCAAATGACTGAGAGAAAAAAAAAAGAGTTTGTACTGTAGATCAGTTAGGATGCATTTTACCATGGCACAGAATTCTCTATCGGGCTCAGTTTGATGGCATTCTTATGTCCACAGTATGGAGCATGAATTACTCTCTTGGAAAATGAATGCAAGTAAATTATAACATTTGGTTTTCATTTGAGGCAGCAGCAGGTCACTTTCCTCCTTTCATAAAGTCATGTGATTTCTCATTACCTGTTGATGTAACCATGACTGGGTATTTCCAAATGAATATACTTGTATCCACAATAAAACCATTTTTAGGAGTTTTTACATTTCAGGTTTCATTTCTAATCTTGTACAAGTAGGTGAGTAATAACTAATTAAACAGGAGAGGGATAGGGGTGTGGGTGCTCCGGAAAGGTATCCCACCTGTTCATATTCCTGTGGGACTTGAGAATGAGGCTGGCTTCATCAGTAGGAAAGGGACATGATGGTGGCAATTTGGGACCTTGGTAATGATGCTCATATCAACCTGAAGAGCATCAGCCAGGACGTAGGGTGGCAATTGCTAGCCACATTTGATTGCCACTCGTACACTCTTAAACTCTGAGATTATTTTTGTTTAAGTCTCCACAAACTATTAAATAACATGAAGAAAAGCTGTATCTAGATATCTTTCAAGAACAAAAAATGAATCAAAGAATTTGTCTATGATAAATCCCCATTGTAACATATGTACCATTCTTTGTATCTTTATATTGATTTTTCCTTTATGCCTATGGATCGTCTCTGTTGTTGTAATGATAATACTGCAGGCCACGATTAGTGGAATTTTGTGATAACTTTGAGAAGAACATCAAGCAACTGCTTTGCATCATGGATGTTAGTGGCTAATGGGAAACAGATGTCTAGCTGGGCAAAACCCACAAATTCTTATTCCAGATATTACGTTGGCCTTTTTTCCTCCCCTTCACCCAAGGGTAAGTGTTTTGCAATTAAATTGAAAAGGACTGAACAAGTAGGCGCTGAGGGCTTGATCAAAGAGCTACCAGTGACTCGCTGAAAGGTGGCTCAGAGGACCATGATCTCATTCACAGTACCCAACTCTGCCAGCTTTGGAACTTGTCCCAATCATGTTAGCCAACTCACAAGATAGCGGGAAGCAAATGCCCCTTTAGTGAGTACAGCGTTCACAGCACGTTGATCAGGTGGATGTTTATATTTAGATTTTAATGAAGAAAATAAGGGCAAGAAAGATAAAACAGTGCAATGTTACCTATATGAAGAGAAGGTTAAAAGAATAGGGGAAGGAAAAAGGGAAGAAGGGAAGAAGAAATAATGGAAGTTCGCATGAATCAATAATGAAAGCATTTGATCCAGATATTAATTAAATACTCCAAGCCCAGTGTACCAATAAAACGAGAAGAGGGTTGAGGGATGAAGGGAGGGAAAGAGGAAGGAAGGAAGAAAAGAATGAAGGAAGGAAGGAGGGAGGAAGAAAGGAAGGAGGGAGGGAGGGAGGGAGAGAGGAAGGAAGGAAGGAAGGAAGGAAGGAAAGAAGAGAGGAAAGAAGGAAAGGGAAGGGTGGGAGGGATAGAGGGACAGGAGAAAGTAGCCATAGTAAATGATATATGATAGGGTGACCATCTTGTTAACATGACAACCTAAGAATTTCACATAAAACAATTAATTTTAATATATAAATATTCAAAGCACTGAGCTCTAGGCTTGACGTAGTCGTTCCGGACTGCATTTTTTTTTAACAATGCAAATGGTAATTCTTCCCAACACTTCAAACCTATGTGCTTATGTTCCCTTGTGCATTAACTGTATGGTATGATAGCCATGTTACATGTACATGCCTTTTTATTTAATTTACTTTTTTTTCTCACAATAACATTTTCAGCTCTTTGTTGCATTACTGAGTTTTTCTATTAAAAAAACATAATGTATGAAAACTTCTCACAGATTTTCTTGTGGAAATTAAAATTATGATACATTTTCTTTATTTCTGTTTACAACTGCCCCAATTTTATATGAATAAAGGACTCAAGTGTTTTGTTTGTAAATAGCTTGATGTTTATATTACAGAAATTGTATTTTAGGTTGACAAGAGGCATTCCTAGCATAATCATAACGTAGGTAAGACTTGCGTTTCTGCTGTTCTAAGTTTTGCCTAGTCTTGGAATTGAACTCCAGGATGAGACGGTCAGGAAGTATCAGACTACTAAGTTGAGAAGTTGATTTACTGACTGCGTTGTCTAGTGCTGGCATGGAAATAAAACAAACAAAACTTGCTTAATTGAGTTTTAAATAGTAGTTTTGCTCTGCTCTATATAAACCAAACTTGGAAACAAGTGTGAGTTACCTGAATAGCAGACACCTTCTTAATTAAAGAGCATGCTCCAAAGATAAACACTGTTGGAGCAAAAGAGAATAGATTTACGTGTGAATTACTATAGGGTCCTAGATGTCTTAGATTGGGATAGATTTTTTTCTTACAGAACTGGAAGTAGTCAGGTAGACTTCATTTGCCCCTAGAGATGACAGTGAAAATAATTCACTGAGTCCAGCTCATCTTTATCCGTTGTTTGCCAATAGAATCATTCAATATTACATACTTAGCTTAATTTTTTATTCCATTCTTTCTTTCTGTAACACATGCTCTGTTACTCATCTGTGGTAGTTTTTTGGGACAAATATCTAAGCGAGAATTAGGATTCCTGTGTTTTATTATCACCTGAACAGTAGTTAAGTTCTGAGAATGTAGATATTTTGACTCTGTAGTTTCAGTTTTAAGGAATAAATCTGATTTTTTAGATGAATTTATCAATCTGAGATGTAATTTAGATTATTTATGGACAAGAGTAACTGTGCTCAAATTTTCTTTTCAGAATATTTTTACAATTTAAAAAATTATTGAGAACCCTAAAGCTTTTGTTTATACATGTTACATCTATTGTTATTTGTGGTAGTTGAAATGAAAACTAGAAACATTAAAAAATACCTATACTTTGTACTACTTTATTTTAAATAACATGATACATTTATTAAACATTAACATACATAACAATTTCTATATATACATATACATATATATAGAGATAGATAGATAGATATCTATATATATATTAATTGTTAAATGTATTGTGATGACATTGGTTGGTCAAAATTACATCGGTTCCCGGTGTACAAATCTATAGCATATTGTTTATGTGTTGCATTGTGTGCTCACCACCCAGAGTCAGTTCTCCTTCCATCACTATATATTTGATGCCCCCTCCCACCTCCCCCCTTACAAAAATATATTTTCCAAATAAGAAAATCAGTAAACAGAATGGCATTATTTGATATTTCTTTAATTTTCTTTGTTATCATTTCTGCTTTTGCATTCAGTCTATTGTGATATTATACTTATCTAGCCTTGGGAAAATCTGTACTGTTGTGAAAGAATGAGACTAAAAATAGAAAATGTTACTTTGGTACAAGTATGAAACATAGATCTAACCTCATTTACCTCTTGAAAGGGACCCAAGCCACAGTCTGAGGACTGCTGAACTGCAGTAGAATCAAATCAAACTTGAACAGAGTAGGCATAGAAGCGGGCCACAAGTTTTGTTTATAATACTGGAAAGAAACTACTAAAATGAAGAAAACCGCAATAGAAAGTTTAAAAATCATGTTTATTTTTATTAAATATATTGGGGTGATATTGGTTAATAAAATTATATAGGTTTCAAATGTATATAATTCTATGTGACATCACCTATGTGTTGCATTGTTGTGTTCACCACCCAGAGTCAGCTCTCCTTCCATCACCAGATATTTAAATGTTACCTAATGAAAAACTCTCTGGATTAAAGCCCAACTCCCTTCTTCCATGAGTGGTGACCTAATGGTCTCTCTTTGAGCGAGGATTTAAGAAGATGACCCTACAATAGGTTAGTTTAATGACACTGGCTAAACACTTTCAAATTAAGATAAATAAATCACTCTAAGAGAAGAAATAAAGCAAGTGTCCTGTGACAGAGCAAATCCAAGATTCCAATAGGAAGCCAGTGATAATTTTAATCAAAGGAGTCAAGATGAGAGTCAAGATAAGACTCAAAGCAGTGAGCATTATGTCTGCTCAGAAAGGACACCTAGTATTATTATTTTTTTAAAGATTTATTTTTATTGTTTTTCACAGAGAGATAGAAATAGAGAGAGAGATACAGAGACAGAGAGAAGGGGGAGGGCCCAGAACAGTCTCCATAGTTGCACATCATTGGTTTTTCCACATAGTTTCATTCCACAGGTGGGAGTGGGGCTGCACAGGGCAGAAACTGGGCCGGGATCTCGCCCCAGTGAGAACTGAACTGGGGGCACTCCCCAGCTCAGCATATGGGTCCCCACGGGCCGGGGCCGGGATTCGATCCTCGGTCCCCAGGGCTGCAAAGTGAGCACTTAACCCACTGAGCCATCCCGGCTTCCCCTGGACACCTATTTTGAATAAGTGTGTTAGGAGCGTGGCTAGGAGGCTAAGATCCTGGAAAACTCTAGAAGTGCTTGAGTAGGACAGACTCTTATGTGTGGACACTTGAGTGGGTAGGTTGGTGAGATTAGTGAAAGAAAGTATTTAACAAAATGCGTTATAGATTTCTAAAGAGTTATTTTCTTTGTCCATCTTTGAAGCAGGCAGACTAATAACTACATTTTCCACTCCTTTAAAAATAAAAATGAGAAAGTTATGCCAACTGGCATGATATTCTCAGTGAAAAGGAAATTCAGAAAAATAATGACAATTTTACCTTTTTATAAGTAATTATAAGCCAGAGGAATCTGTTTGCTCTGTTTTCACCCATCTGTTCTAACTTGACATAAAATTATTCATTAAGCTCCAGGATATGATTATTGTGGCTGTGATACCACAAAGCGCTGGCTTTTACTTATTGTCATTGGTATTCAGAAAGCTGTAGCTAATTCCATACCTGTCCACAAAACACAACAAAAGCAATAATGGGATTTTTTCAGATAACAAAATGTGTCTATGGGTATTTCAGAAAGGCTAGCATCCCTGTAAAACATTAAAATATTCTCAGATAACAACACATGGTTGCATTAAAATGATCTGATGACCAACAATTTTGAGATTGTTTATTTATTCTACAACAAGAAATTTGACTGGCGCTTAAATGTTACTGAGAATATTCCTATTGTGGTTTTAGGATCCTTGTTTGAGACCCTATCAGAGTTGTAATAAAGTTGGGAACAGGGATATACCCATAAACTAGTTAATGTCATAATGCGATTTCTGTATAAACTGTTATAGATGTTGGAGCTATTGATACTGTCTGGGGGCATCAGAAAAAAGCTGGCATTTGTATACAGAATGCAAATCCTTCCTATATTTGTCTTTTGGATACTTATTATCTTTGATGAAATGATTGAAAAGAATAATGTCCACTTGCCTCAGGAAATAAAATACTGTTTTCTGTATTCACTAAATATTGAACTGCTTGCTCTTTGATAGCTGTGGTATGTCACCCTCAAAATGATAGGTGATTTTAATAAACAAGTGATATTATACAGGTACATGACCCTCTATGTAGTTAAACAGAGTCACCTAATTAGATGACATTAACAAGTTTCACTATAAAGATACTGTATATGGAAACTAGCTATAACCTTCAAAGGCAAGTCATAACCTTTCATTATAGATTCACAGTATATTTATAGCTATTCCTACTAGCACTGTAATGCCAGACATCACCATGGAATGATTCTTGTCACTTTTACAACACAATTACCATCTTCATATGTCATTTACAAGCTTATATAAGAAATCTAGCTCTCACATTTCTCTCTTATGTGCTTTCTGTGTATATACAGTGGTACGTGTGTGTGTGTACACACACACACACACACACACACACACACACACACAGTACCTAAGATAGGAACTGAGCTAGATTTCTTATATATGTATATATATTTATATATTTGAAAAAATCTGAAGCTAATAGAGGGACTCAGTCATTTTATGAATTTTTCCACTACTAATATCAGATTTTTTTGAGTTTCATTTTATTTAGAATGTATTGCAATAAGTCAGTTGTCATATATTTAGTGCAAAATACGATGCTTAATGAAATAATGATAGCTTTAATGGCAGTGGAGATGCATGCATGCCTGTTTCACTTGTTATCTTTTCAAGTGTTCGAATCAGAATAAAGTACAGAAATTTCAGTTTTCTGCTACAGTTAAATGCTTCTAAGTTAGTGGATGACATTTTAACATGCTAAAGTTAGAAATGTAAATTGTATCCACGATAATGAGTCTTTATAGAATATTAAGAGGTATGTAACAATTCAGATATTATTGCGAAATAATTTTCTACCAGATGAGGTAAATTTTTGTTTCTTTGTACTCATATGTGCAGCTAAACTCACATCAGCTTTGTCTTTTTTTGATTAGTCACCTATTATTAGAGATCAAAATTGTTTCCATTTTTGCCTGCATCTTTCTGGCACTTGGCTCTTTAATATCTGAATGCTTCTACTATTTAACCAAAACTTCAATCTTAAATTGACGATGTAAAGGCAGGTGTAATAGGCAACAGACTGAATTACTTGATATGCCTCTAGAAATAGAGGCATGAAGATAATTAGTAATCGAGGTGAAAAAGTCAAACATATAAGTAGAGTCAAGGATTTAGATACATTTGAGGGTGAGGGGTCAATAATGAGTGATTAACACATATTTGAAGTTTTATCTACAGTCATCAAGGATATTATCTATCATGTGTAACAGAACAAAGAGTGTCACATAAGTCTGCTCTGATGAACTTCTAGTTGTTTCGTGGAGAGTGTATTGAGGAGAATTATGTGACAGATTGCAAGTGAAACAGGAATGCATCCAAAATTAATAAAAATGTCTGCCATGGATGGATGTAGGCTGGTGCTCTCATGGAAGCCAGCTTGTTGCCACTGTGATAAAATGGTTATCTGTTAACTTTGCTGTTCAACATTCAAACATTCTTCCCCTAGTAAATAGCGTGCAGATTCTTCTGTGGCCACCAACTCATCCTCCAGTTTTAATTTATGAATTTTATATAGAGTTGACTCTACTTTAGGTTGACCAGACATCCCATTTTGAAAGGGACAGAAAACAATAGTACTGTCCCATTTCAAATGGGACATCTGATCATTCTGCTAACACCTGTGAATTAGACCACAGACTAGGCTGACCAGACTTACCATTTGAAACGGGACAGCACTGTTGTTTTCTGTCCTGTTTTAAATGGGACATCTTGTCAGTCTACTCTACTTCCAAATTCCAGGAATAAGCAAGGACTGTGGGCTTGGTAAAATGAACAAAAAATTATTTCCTTTGATACTAGAGCTTGGATTTGGGCAGGAGCCTTTGACCTATCTAATGACAGTAAGACCTACTTAGATGTCGTTGAGTCTTTTGAAAGACAGGCTTCTTGTCCTTTTACCTGAAGTATACTTGTTAGAATGTGAGCCTATGGCTACAAAACCGATCCATAGAACCCTAGAATACAGCCAAGTGGTAAGAGGAATGAAAAATGGACCAAAACTAATGGCTGATTACATAGATTAGAATAAATGAAGCCCCAAAGTGGATTCCCTTAGAAATCTTAGTTATTTGAGCAAATAAATTCAATTTTACATAGGTTGGTTTGGGGTGGATTCAGAGATTAATATAACTGACATGTTTCATCGGTTTGATCACATTCTGTGTCTGTACCAGTGTTTGTGCTCATTATGTATCCGGTAGCTATCGCTTTAACAGTGATGTGTATATGTTGCAGACCATGGCAAAGTTTGTTATATGTACAGGTTCATGAGCATGGAAGAAGTGAAGATTCTGTGTTTGGGGGCAAATGCACATACCAGATAGCACGCCCTTGTCCAAGGAAGAAACTACTGTAAAAAGTGGGTGGGCCAAGTGTATTGCCTAAGAATTTGTCATATCTTTTCCAAACCCATGCATGTCCTCAAAATGTCTCCACACAAAATGTATGTATTCTGGCATGTTAGTGGTTAGTAATCCCTCGCCTCCTGGTAGGAAGTACGGTAATAGCCATCAGGGTGGCAGCTAGACCTGGGTACTGAAATGGAGGGTGGAAGGCATACATATGTGTGGCTTGTCTGGGAGGAAGTGGGAGGGCAGAAGTTGGTGCTGAGAGAATGTGGATTTCCACAATAAATTGCCTGGTTCGTAGCTTGCTGTAGTTCTGTCATATTATATTTTACTTCTATGGACTGTAATTATCCTATCTTAGAGTTTCAGTCTTTGACTTGTACCAAGAGATGCAATTAGCACACATTAGCATGATTGATACAGGAGTACATTATTGAGAAACTCTTTATGGATACAAATATGCATGTTTATGTATGATGTACAGGGAAAAATGAATATGTATCCTCTTCCATCATACTTTTTCTTCCCATAGTCTGGGATGTGATAAGTATCTGTGTATCTCTCTGTGTGTGAATGTGTGGGTTTCAATAAGTGTGGAGAATTTGTCAAGTTCAGGGTGAGAGAGGTTGGCGCAGGACACAACCCTGAGAGAAGCTTTGGACCTTTGAAGTTTGAGCTCCGTCAAACGGAGTCTACTAGATTACCTGAATGGTGATAGAGCAGATACCGCGTGTTTGAGGATCACAGAGGTGTACATAGGGGTGTATCTTTTTTCAGGAAGGGAATTCAGGTGGATGGATGAATTCTTTGGAAATACACACGTAAACTGAAGGTTGACATTTCTGTTAATGGTGGTATCTGAAACCTACTCAAACATCGTGTCCAGGAGCAAAAAGGCCCTTAGATAGGGATGGCTGTATGTATGAGTATAAAACTTGTTACTATGTTCTGATGGTTTTAGAGTGGAGGTGAAAGTAAGTGAAAGGTGACATCAAATACCCAGATAACTTAAGTAAAGAAAAAATAACCAAAGTCAATGTAGCAATTCTGATGCATGCACTGGTATCTGAGGGTGTCTACGTAACCCCACCCCAGAAGAGCCCAGAACTCTCACTATGTGTCCACAGGCTGTTTCTGTCTATGATCCTTTCTTTTCAGAGGAAATTCTTGAAGAAAACAGAATAAAAGAGAGCAGTTCTCAGGAAAAAGAAGACCTCCATCACCACACACTAGCTACTTTCACGTGCAGGGCTACGAAAAACAGCTTCCGTAAATCCTAGGGTCTTGAGACCCCCGTGTGCGCTTTTTCTTTCCTTTTTTTTTAAAAGTTTTATTTTATTCTTTTGCCACAGAGAGAGACAGAGACAGAGAGAAGGGGGAGGCCCAGAGCAGTCTCCACAGCTGCACATCATCAGTTTTCGACATAGTTTCCTTCCACACAGATGGGTGGGTGGGGGTAGGCGTGGGGTGGTGACAGGGTGGGAACCAGGCCAGGGGCCTCCCGCATGGGAAGCATGCCCCCTTGAGTCAGGGGGTGAACTGTGGCCCTCCCACATGGGAAGCTTGCCCCGGTGAGAACAGAACTGGGGGCCTCACACATAGGAAACACACTCCAGTTCAGCATATGGGTTCACATGGGCTGGGGCTGGGATTCAATCCCGGGACCCCTGGGCTCCAAAACAAGCGCTTAACCCACTGAGCCCTCCTGGAAATGCAAACACCGTATGCAGCCTCCACCGAATGCGACAAAGCTCGTTACTAACTGACCAAAACCCAAGTTCTGATTTTTTACTTTGCCTTCTCTGACCACCTTAGTGGAGAAGGTTGGGGTGATGATGCCTGATAAAATCTATTTACAGAGTATCAGAGATATACTGGAATAGACGTATTGGGGTTCAGGCTGATCTCCTTTTGTTTGGAGGGAGTCTTTCAACTGTGGATTTTGTTCCTGAGATTTTAGAGGTGATAATATCATTATAATACTATCACAAGAGATGATTTGCTTAATTGGACAAGAAGAGAATATGATTAGTGTAATTTTCTGGAAAGGTAAGAGTATTCTACTTTAAAGTCTGTTTTATACACCATGCTGCTGGATTTGAACAAAGGTTAATAAAGGAGAGAATGAAAATGAGATATGATGAGCATTTTTAGCAGTCTGTTAGAAAAGAAGTTGTCACATTGAATTACTAGTTTCTTGATTTTATTTTAAGACCCCAAAGCTTTATCATTTATTAACTTGTGCTTTGAAAATATACTCACTGCAATGAAGTCTTCATTGTAAAGACCTTTTCTTATAAGGGAACTTGACCCATATCATTATATGATGTCTTTTCTTAATTATTTAACAAACATTGACTTCCTGGTGTGAAATGAGCCAATTAAAGTCAGTCTAAAAATGTATAAGTTTCTCTAGGCAGCCATCAATTTTAAATAAGAATGGTATATAATATCCTGAAGCTTAGTTTTTCTATTGGAGAATATTGGTTAATCTCCCCACTATTACAGTTCTCTATCATGTATCACAAGTGAACTGACATTCCAGGTCTTCTATGATCGTCCTGTCTATGTCAGTTTGCTTAAGAGATAAGTCATGAGAAGAATTCATCGTCTAGTCAATTTGAACAACTCTGGCGGGCTGGCTCTAGCTCAGCGGTTCCTGTGATTCTAAAACACAAATCTACTTTTGTGAAAAACTTTGAGTCAAATTTATTAATGAATTATATTATTCTTTTCTATTATAAACATAGAGAAGCATACACAGCACTCAATTATTTACCTTTCACGGGTGGACTATCAAAGAATACTTCAGCTTCAATAAATCTCAGAGATTGACATTGAACTTCTAACTAAAAAATACAAAGAAACAGTAAAAAAATAAACTTCCTAAAGGAAGAGTCAGTTCATGGGCCTGACCCCACAATAAAATTCTGTTCCTAGACATAAGGGCTGCAGGCATTTTTACTAGGGTGATGGGAATATGAAGGCCCGCTACCTTTGCAACCCTGCCTACATTGCAGGAGCCTTTTAAAGCTGACGTATTATGTCTCTGAAGCGTTGGTATCCAGTGGTATCTTTCCTCCCATGGACAGTGCATTCGTGCCAACAGAACAATAAACACCAGGAGTCCTAAGCCTGGGCAGGCTCTTCTCTGGTTCTCCTTCCTTTCTGAAGATGGTAGGAGCTAGGGACTCAGTCACCTGGTCTAGTCCAGGAGGTAAGTTAGCACTGTTTGGATTTGCGTATTGCAATCTTCAAAGTCAAGATAACACCCGATTGTCTTTCTTTATAGCAGATTCTGTAGTGTTTGAAAAAGAGCAAGCCCAACATTTCCCTAAAATGAGGAGGCTCATGTGTATCATTTCTGAAGACACAGCACAGAAAAAATTTAGCAGCATGGCCCCTGCTGGGCCCATGAGCCCTGAAGTGCAGGCAGCTGAGCGAGGCCTGCTTTGCCATATACGCATGTGACATGTGACAGTGTCAGCTGGGTCACTGCTTGACACCTAACACTGATGACCCACTTGTTTCACTTCCCAGGAACCTGAATCTATGTCTTGAGAAGCAGCTAGGGTTGGAAGGATTTATTGGTAAAGATAGCAAATGTAGTTCTGCTCATTTTGGATGCAGGGAAGTCCTACTATCTGACTCCCTCATAGGACGTAAAAAGAATGAAAACAGTGGTAGGAAAGACAGAGCTGTTTCTCCCACTTCATTAGAACACACAGTAAAGCTACAGGACTGCAGAGTTGGCAGGGAATCGCTGGCAGAGGTCAAGGGCAGAAAGCGGTGTAGCAGAAGAGACGCTTGGCAGAAGGGCCTGGATGAGACCGTGTTGCTTAGGGGAGTCACACATGTGAGCAGACATGTGGGACGTCAGGGGGGGAGCTGAATTGAGGAGAAGCAGTAAGGGTACCTAGCAGAAGTCCTCGTGTCTTCAACTGAGGGAAAGTAACAGAGGTGTCCCTCAGTAATGGTGGCATCAAAGGAGTGTGTTGGCCTGTGACAATCTGAAAAGCAGAGGTCAACTGAAGTTGACAGTTAGGGTGGGGACAACCTATAAGAGTAACAACACTAAAAATTCTACTGAATACTTGACTAGACTTCGTGAGACTATGAAAGAGATCCCGTGGCTTAGGTTCCGCCACATTGATTCTGGCTCCTTCTCTGCAGTACAGTTCCATTTCTCAGTTGAATCCTTTGAAAGTGAATGAATGCGATCACCCTGCTATTGCAACGCTTTTATTAGGAAGGATTCTATTTAGACTATGTATGTCTGCTGTGGTATGCACGTGTCCTCCTGCTACTTTGTATGTTGAGATCCTAACCTCCGAAGCTGACGATGGTGTAAGGCGCTTTGGGGAGGTGCTTACTCATGAGCGTGAAGTCCTCGTTCATGGGATTAGTGCCCCTTATGAATGAGAATCTGGAGAGAGCTCTAGAATCCAGAGAGCGTCACTATGTGAAGTCAGAGCAAGTAGACACCACCCAGGAAGCAGAAAGTGAGCCCTCACAAATGCTGCCTCTGCAGGTGCCCTGACTGTGGGCTTCCAGAAGCCAAAAGCTGAAGAAATGAATTTCTGTGGTTGTAAGCCACCCAGTCTATGGTGTTTTGTTTTAATGGCCCAAAAGGATTATGTACAAGAACCCTCAGAGGTTTCAGAAGTGTAAAAAAAAAAAAAGAATACAAAGTGAACTGGATTGGATAGTTTTGCTGAGGGGGGGTTGTGGCAACAAAGCTCTGTGAATCTCAATAAAATTATACATTTCTTATTCTCTAACCTAAGTACTTTTTAGATTTTTCTCCTCATTGACCAAAGAAGCGTTGTTCATAATTTATAAAAGCGTGACTGTTATATGACTACGACAGTCAAATGTAAGTTCAGCCTTTAATTTTAAGCCTTTGAGAATGCTTAAAATGAAAGGTTCTATAGGTTTTAGCTTTTATTACACATCAGTGTCATTAGAAAGCATTAAGTGTCTCTACATTTTAAATGAGAACTACCAGTAATCATAAATATATTAATACCCGTATTTTAAATTTGAGAAACAAATATTTAAAGGCATTAGGTACCTTGAAAGCTGAAAAATATATATGATAATTTGGTAATAAATAAACATTATACACACATACATATATGCAAATTCTCATAATTGCACCAAATAGCCACTTCACTTTGATAGTGAAAATTTGGCTTAGCTCAGTATTTACATAGCATTTTTTCATTAACTCTCCATTTCATTTATATTTGACGAAGCCGTGTTATCTGTCAGTCCTCAGAAAGGAGCTTTCTGTGAATTTTTCATTTCGGTGAGTGGGAAAACATTCCAGTCCTTAAACGGTGCTTCTACCTAATACAGCACTTTCTGTCACCTGTCCTCCTACAGGGGCATTTGTTCAATCTAGATAAAACCAGTTTCATTAAGGAGCTTTCGAAAAAATAAAACTGGCCCACCTCTTTATATTTTTAAATTTCCCTTATAATTACCCTGTTGAGAAGATTGTCCTGCAATTGTCTTACTTCGCGGTACTTTCTCTGAAGTGATGTGGTGGTAACAGTTTGCTCTAATCTTCTAATGGAAGATGGGATGAGACATTTATTTGATGATTCCAAGGAGTGTGTCTTGTGAGAAGAATAATTGTATTGTTTGTAATTTGACCACATTGACTCATTTGCCTTGTCTGGTATTATAATTTAATAACTGTATTCTCTTTTTTCTTTTTGAAATACATGCATACACTTTAACTTTCACATTTAATTTAATTTTAAAATTAGATGTCTGACTGTCTTTTCCGAGGTCAATAAGCAGTGTCCTTAATCAAGGCACAAGTCTTCCTTCCACCACTCAGAAAGAAGGTCACCATCCCTGTTCATCAAAATATCTCATTACAAATTCTGTCACTTTACAATGTATGCAGCGTTTTTAATTTTCAGCCTGCCTTTCTTTAAATGCTGTCTTCTTTACTCTAGTGTGGAGTCGCTCAACCTTAGTACTACTGATATTTTGGACCAGATCATTTTTTGTTCTGAGGGGCTTCCTGTTCACTGTGGGCTGTTAGCAGCACCCCTGGCCTCTGCCCTCTAGGTGCTGGTATCTCCTGCTCCCTCCCAAGGCTATGGCACCCCAAATGTCTCCAGACATTGTCAACTTTCCCCCGGCTGGGCAGCCTCTTGTATGCCCTCCCCCTGCCCGGTTGAGAACTGCTGGTCTCAGTGATTTGGATTGCAAAGCATGAATCTGCTTGCCTAACTTCATAGATATGTGTTCTTTGTACCTGTGATTCTTCTTCAATCTGCACTTGATTTTTAATTTAGAAACCAGCCTTGTGATTTTAAAATGAGTATCATTTATTGCATCTCATTCCTGTTATTGTATTTTATTGCTTCCTGCTAAGGAACTATATCAGTAAATAATATTTATTTCAAATCACTGAATTGAAATCATTGAATTCTAATTCAGAAAGGCCATTGGAAAGGAAATGTATATGGAATAATGTATTACTTCAATTTTTTAGCAACTGAAGAAAAATACTTGTTAAATGTCAACTATATAAGAGGCACTATGCTAGGCTCCTAAATGCAGAGTGAAAACAAATGTGGTGTCTGATCTAACAAAGATTATTTAATGAGCCATGTGAAATATCCTGGACTGGAATAACAGGGCCCATTTTTTGCATCTGTGTGGGGTGCTCAGTGGATGCATGGTGCCCCAGGGAAGAAGGGGAGCTTTGAGACATCTCGGCTGGGGCAATCTCAGAAGAGGTCTAAAAGCTGTGGACCGTCAGTGGGCAGCTCTCCTAGAAGC
>PVKE010029003.1:0-20539 GCA_004027555.1 Craseonycteris thonglongyai | reverse complement strand
AAAAAAAAAAAAAAAAAAAAAAAAAAAAAAAAAAAAAAAAAAAAAAAAAAAAAAAAAAAAAAAAAAAAAAAAAAAAAAAGATTTAGACATAGCTGAAACATTTTAATATACATTGCTGTTGTTACTCTCACTGATGCACAAATTGAGACATTTTTGACTGGTAGAAACCTTTCCAAATTGGATCATGAGTTCTTTTATCACCAATCTCAGAATAACAATACCACCTATACTAGCTACAAAAATAGAATTACTGTTTCTTGTTTGTTTGTTTTAGATAATTGAATTTATTTTTTTCATTTTCATTTGGCATATAACATTGAATGAGTTTCAGGTGTACAACATAATACATTATTTCTTTTTGTTCATAATATACCCTACCACGAATGTGTAAACTTTTATGTCTTTAAATACTTCAAATGATTCTTTTCTGTGTAATTTTGTCATCAACTACATTTACAGACAGGTGTATCTATATAGTTGCGCTTTCAATTTTTAGCATAAATTAGATGTTACAGTGAATTATATTAAAAACTCATATAGTCTAAACTCAAATCCTCAAGACAAAGTTTATTCAGAAAAATCTAGCTTCTATTATCATATCTCCTCTATTCTATCTATAGTTAACTACTTTTAAAGTTTTACTTTATTCTTCCAATCACATCTCTTAACATTTATGTATTTACACACGTACTTACACACACAGACACAAATCCTACTTCCTTAATATATATTCATCTTCCTCTACCTGGTACTTTTTTTCTCCTTCTCCTGGTGATTTGGAGATTATAAGAGAAAAATAAAAAATATTAATTAAACTATTAAAAATAAAAAGAAATCCTAGATAAACATATTTTGAGAATTAGTATAGTGAAAAGGATGTTGAACTCCACAAATCACCACATTTGTATCTAGCACTCACTTCAAATTTAAAGATTAATTTCTCAAATTGTTAAAGGTTCATTAATCATGTAATTCTGGAAAAGGGCACAATAACATTTTAACTTAATTACTAATTATCAGGTTTTATAAGTATTAGATGGAGTTGGCTTGAAAATATATGCCCAAAATAACGTTGAGTGTCTTATGCATAATGACAGGAAAACTTTTCAGTCAGGTAGAACATATCCCAAGAGATTCTCAAAAACACTGGAAGAAAAATTTCCTTATATATTCAAAATACTGACTACATTTGCTTGAGTCAAAGATAAATGTTATATTGAATCAAATACTAAATTTTTGACAAGCTTAATATCTATTAATTTTTGTAGTGTACAATAAAAAGGTGAATACATCTTAAGTGATAGGGCTAAGTTGAATCCTGGCTCGGCTGTTTAGTGGCTGTGACCTTTTGCAAATTATTTAATGTCTCTGAGCCTTATTTTCTTATGTATAAAATATGGATTTAATACTTACTCACAAGATTGTAAGCAATGAGATTATATGTTTAAAGCACCACAAAAAAAAACTGATACAAGGTCAATATTGAATAAATATCAGCTCGCTTATTCTCTTGTAGGTAAACAGAAACTTAAAATGGTATAGTATTATAGTTAAAGAGACAGATTGTCTGAGTTAAAATCCCAACTATAATACATTCAAGTACAACAATGGGACAGCTATTTAAAACATCTAAGCCTCAGTATCCTCACCGGTAAAAGAAATAAACTGAATATATTATCTTTCATGAATGGTTGCTATAAGGATTAAATTACATGCAGTATTATGATTCCTCCATGAAAAGGGGACATTTTTGTGTTTCCTTTCACTGCTATCTCTCTGGTACCTAGAATAGTACCTAGCACATGGTAAGTTTTCCTTAAATATTAAGATAAATAAATGAGTTAAACATATGCATCTCATACACCTTACATTTAAAGGCTCATCATAGAAGTTTCACTTGTGTTGTTCTGTTTTTTTTTTAAAGATTTATTTTATTGTTTTTGACAGACACAGAGAGAGACAGAGACAGAGAGAAGGGGGAGGGCCCAGAGCAGTCTCCATAGTTGAACATCAGCAGTCTTCAACAGTTTCATTCTACACAGGTGGGTGGGGGCTGCGCAGGGCGGGAACTGGGCTGGGGGCCTCCTGTACGGGAAACATGCCACCTCAAGCCAAGGGCTGAACCAGGGGGCAAGAACCGAACTGGGGACCTCCCACATGGGAAGCATACCCCAGTTCAGCACATGGGTTCACAAAGGCAAGGGCCAGAGTTTGATCTTGGTCCCTGGGGCTGCAAAGCAAGTGCTAAACCAGCTGAGCCATCCTGGCTTCCCCCTGTGCAGTTTTGCTGTGGTTCACATCTCCAAGTTCTCTCCTTGTGCATTTAGACTTAGTCCTTTTCCTCCCAAGTTTTATTAAATGATGGATGGTTACTGCTTTCATAACCCCCAAGGTCCTGGCCTTTCCTGAACTGGGCTTTAGGTGCAAAGGCAGTAACTACAGCCTTATGACTCTGCCACTCAATTCTTTACCCAGGAGAGTATACTTAGAAAGTCTGGTTTGACAGAATCTTGAAGCCATTCAAATCTATTACAAAGACCTGTAGGGTATTTCCTAATAACACAGAACGTGCATTGATGATTGTTTCTGAAAAGGCAATAGACTTGTAAGCGTTAAATGTGTCATGCATATTGGAAGTATACTAAATATATTACTATTTCACTGGAGACAATAATGCGAATTGCTGAGGGACTAGAAATCAATTCTCAAAGTGTATCTGATATCAAAGGTGATCGCTGGGCTTCAGGAAGGATTTCAGAGTAAGACTGACTTGTGTGATTAAGGTATTCATAACATCAACACTGCTGTTAGGCCAGGCATTCTTTCACTACCCAAGAGACAAGAGACTGATTCAAAGTGCAGATTCAAGTGGCTAGTGTGCTTAGATAAGGGGCTCAGAGGAACTGAGCTCCAGAAACACACAGCAGTTAGTTACTTGCTTCTGAAACCCATGGAGGATACTCACACCTTTAGGCCTATCTTTGTTTTCTGTTCTCTTAACCTAAACTGTTCTGCCTTTAGTTATGTATTAAACCCTAACCTACACATAACTTCAATGCTCATCTCAAGTGAATCCTTTTCTTGCTTACAGAGTTTTTCCTAGTCATTTCCCCTGACTTTCTTGCAGCAAAGACTTGATTTTGTCTGTTTTGTTGTTGTTGTTGTTTTGGTTTTTGTTTGTTTGTTTTAATTGTATGACTCTATTTTTACCTTTACCACAAGATCCTCAGAGTCAAGATACATGACTTACTTATTTTGTGCTCCCCACCTAGCTTAGCATGCAGTCAAACCAATTTTGTCATTTTTAAAAAACAATTGCCATACTTTGTTCTAACAGTGACTGGAAAATCTTACTCTTAATGCAAACATACTATCTGAATGAAAAAAAGTATTAATTGAACAAAATTAAAATTAGAAATCTGCAAGTTATTCATCAGAATGGCCAAATAGCATCCACAGTGAGAGCTCAATAAATAGTAGCTTATAATACCACCAGGGCCCATTGGAAATATTTATTCACTTACTACAACTTTCACTGAGCACCTACTATATGTCAACCTAGAACCATACTGGAGTGGGGAGAATACATCATATTGAGGTCCAAAAATGCTAGCAAAATAATAATAATAATAATGTGGCTAAAGTCTGTATAGTAATCAAGTGAGGAATGTAGGATGTTACATAAGGAATCAGGGAGAAGGTTAATCTGGAACTGAGTTTTGTTAGCCAAATACATATTGCCCAAGCCATTTGCAAAGAAGAAAGTTGGGTCATTTGAGTTATATTTAATAACTATACAGTCCATGCAATAAATGCAATTGTAATGTGATGGTAGTCTAGATGTCTGCAAACAGGAATTTAATCATTAACCCAAGTGGTTTGACAATACAGTGCAAAAATACGAGAGCTGTTCAGAAATAATTCTAGCCATTGTCAATATAATGAGAATGGTTACATGACTGGATACTTCTCAGACAGCCATCATATATTAAGTAGAGACCGTAATAGATGCACTAAAAATATAATGATTAGACCTGTCTTATGAATTTTTAAATGAGAAATGGTAGTTACCAAGTTTCCCATTTAATTTGATATGACTGTATTTATCCCTTTGGCCCACATTTTTATCGGATATAATCTCAGTCAAGTGATGATGATAGAGTTTAAGAAACATCACGAATGGCAGAAAATATGAAGCATGATCAAGGCTCAAATCTGTATGAAATATAATTGCTTCCAATATCATTTGAAAGTTCATTTTCTATCATGGATAACTACAAAATGAATAAGTGAGAAAATAAAGGAATAGTTGACATGAAGTCAAAAGTCCTAGGTTCTGTACGATTGGGATCCACCTAGCCATACAACCATGAGCAAGTTTCTTCATTTTTTAGGATTCAGTAAGGTATTTATTTAAAATTTTGAGATTACAAAATGCCTTGCCAACTATGCACTAGGTTATAATGAGAATTAAATGAAATAGTGTAGGAACGGGTATTGGAAACATTAAAAAATAAAAGAGATATAAAATATCATCATTTTTGTAGCCATGTTAATATCAATATTAATAAAAATGCTTGTTATAAAACCAACAACTTAAAATGTTATAAGAACTATGTAAAAAAAAACACCTCATATTTGCATTTTGAGAAAATTCATCCTCCCAGTTGCTGCTACTACAAATAACTGGTGAAAACTTTTGGTCAGGAGAAATGTGAAAAAAATTCTGAAACACAATTTAACAAAAACTACAACACATTTCTTTTGTCAAAATCCCATAGCTTCCATATAGTGAATTCCCTACTTTATTCAACAGAAACATTCTTAAAAGCTTGAGGCTGTTTGATAGTAACAGATGCAGACATTTTTAACAAGGATGATCTTAGCTGAATTATTTTTTTAAACTAAACAAAGGATCCAAAGGAACAATTCCAAGTGTTTACAATCAGCACTCAAGAGATAGACTCTGTAGAAATACCATTCATTAAATTCATGCTTATAAACAAAAAAGGTAATCAGAACAACAGGCCTTACTACTGAGGTTGCTACCATAAATAGACTGGTATAAATGTTATCTGAGGGCCATAAAACAATTTGAAAGTAAACTTTACCCTCAGAGAAGTGAACTTCCAATGCACCAAATTCCATTTAGTGCCTTGCAGAAAGAAATTATGCAAAAAATATTCTGAAACAGGAGACTTATCTTTTATAGGTGAGTACTCTGTCACAGAAGCCCAGGAATTGGAAATCGGGTCTTCATTCTCCCAGGCCCTAATGGTCTACTTGTATATCACTAAAAATGATGACTATCAAATTTTTAAAGATCCCCAGAAATGGTCATTCTACAGTCTCTCTTGGAAGCAACTTTATATCATAAACACACTATATTTAAAGTTTATCCATATGTCTAACCTCTTTTATAGTAAAATCTTGGCTGCATCTTTCTGTTTTGGAAAAGACATACATTCATTTTTTTTATTCATTCATTCATACTTTCTTCAACAAACAAATACTATACTTTGCCATTTATAAATTGCACTTTTTTGCCCAAATTTGTGAGGGAAAAATAAGAATGTGCATTATACATGGGTAGTACTAATTCCATAACTACATAAATGTTTTTAATTTCTTTACTTATGCTTATGAGTTAAAAGTTTAACTCTAGAAAGCAATAACAATATGTTTTTTAATATAAAAAACTTATACATAAAATTTCTTGTACCTGGTTTCTGTTTTGTGATTATTTGTTACATAAAATTTCTTATACCATAATATGTTAAGAAATAAACACAAAAATTCCTTTAAAATACAAAAAAGAAGTATCTAAATATAAACAAATAAAAATTTGAATTAAAATATTAAAATGAAAGACTTTTTCCCTGAAAGTTTGGGCCTAAAACATGGCTACACTTATATACCTAGAGCATTATACATGGCAAAATTTGGTACTCATTGACTTCCTGTGATGGCAAAGGTCATTGGTAATAGTAAAAGGGGTGGCCAACTTTTCTGTATATAAGATCTACTTTTTATCTTAAAAGTGTGTCGCAATCGACTTGTTGGCCACCCCTGCTAGAGTATAAACTCTGATACCCCATTTTGTCGGTTTCTTAGGATTGTATGTTATGATTTGACACTTCAAATCAGCCAGGTGCTGTATTGGCGCCGCTCGAGTTGCTGCTTCAAATCAGCCGGGCACCGCAGTGGCGCCGCTCGAGTTATAAGAGCTACAATCGCTTCAAAGTCCATGGTACACGGAATTCCACCCCAGACATTGCGAGCGATCGACGATGGACCAAAATTGGCTTCGCGATCGACTTGTTGGCCACCCCTGGTATAAGAGATGTAAGGGCATGTGAGAAAAGTTCTCTGCCCCATGGATAGTCTTATCATATGACTCAGGAATCCTTTCCTAGTTGTTTGCCCAAAAGAAATAAAATCACACTATGAGCTCAGCATAAAAGTTTCCTGCTTTTAGTAGGAAATTTATACTAACTAAAAGCTGAAAGAATCTCATCAGCAATTGAACGGATAAACAAATGGCGGTACTTGTATACAATGGGATATTGCTTAGCAATACTAATACGTGTAGCAAAAGGACGAATCTCAAAAGACATACTAAGTGAAAGAAGCCAGACACAAAAAAATTAAATACTTTATAACTTCAATTATAAGACTTTCTGGAAAAAGCAAAACTACAGGGAGAGAAATCAGATCACTACTTGCCAGGGGCTAGGGGTTTTGGAGAAGAAATTGACAACCGAGGGAAATAGAGAAACTTTTCAGGAGCATGAAATACTCTATTTCTTGATGATTACATGATGATATATACTTGCAAAAACTAATCAAACTACACACCTAAAAAAATTTGATTTTTTGTAAACTTCACTAAACATTTATTGTTGAGAGTAGTAATAAATTTAGTTTCCATATATTAGCAAAACCATATTCTTCTACATTTTGCTTTTATTGCTAAAAGAAAAGGTGTGTTACCGGGGTGAAGACCCCGGCCCAGTTCCTGCCCTGTGCAGCCCCGCACCCACCTGTGGAATGAAACTATGTGGAAAAACCAATGATGTGCAACTATGGAGACTGTTCTGGGTCCTCCCCCTTCTCTCTGTCTCTGTCTCTGTATCTCTCTCTCTGTCAAAAACAATAAAAATAAATCTTAAAAAAAAAAAAGAAAACAAAGAAAAGGTGTGTTGGAATGGAGATAGTAACACATTGATGGTTATCATAACTAACTGAAAAGAATGTATAGAGGGGAGACTGAATCACTGATGTTTTTACTGATGGCTCTTTCTTCAGAAAAATCATTTAGAAGTGAAAACAATTCCAGTTGTCATAAAGTTCTCTCTCTTCAGGCTTTTTCCAAAACTAGTTCAAATAAATCCTAAAGCAGACAACATCAGAGCCAAGAGCAATAATGGTTTGGTCTATCGCAGAGGATCTTAGCTTCCTTTTGCCAGTCAAGTTCCACAGTATTCCATTTTGGCTGTCCTCAACAGAAATATTTTGTCCAGACTTGGCAGGTTTCTAATCTCAAGCTCTTCAGAGTCACCAAAACAGACCTGAGGAAAGCATCGTTCCACAGAGCTCCACTGTGGTGACAAGGTGAAGAGTTAAGTCCTCAGCACAAAAGCCAGGTTGGTGAAACTTCGAGAAAGCCTGGTTATAGGTGCAAGCACACCTTTATTCAATAAGTGCATTTTGGTTCTAAGACACTGTCTTTTAAAAAGCATAAAAGCATTACAAAATGATAACTCAATCCAACTTTCTCATTTTACAAATGAGCAAACTGAGATCCAGAAAGGTCAAGTGACTTAACCTAAGTTATTAAGGTAGTTGGAAGTGGGCCTAGACCCAGGTGGGAGAAAACCCATTTGATAGTAAAGTGCTCTCTGAAATTAACTTGAAACCGTACTCTGTGTTAATATTGTTTTCTTGACCAGGGATGAATAACAGACCATATGATGTTTATGTTGTTTACTTGACATCATATAGCTCTGTTAAGAATTTAAGAAGGAACTTGTGGCAGTGTAATCATGTTTCACACAGAAACAGAAATACAAAGAAATTAAAGAAAGGTCAGCATTAAGTTCACAGTTGTTCAGGGAGCTGAAAATGGCCTTCTTCCTTTTCATTCTCTATATAGTTGGTTTTAACCTCCCTCAACTTTGCTCAAGAGAAAGCTTACACACTAGATCATAAAATATACATTTCTGACACCAATATATGCCCCATATTATGTTAACCAGCCATTTTAAAAAATGCCATTTAAAATATTTTCCTTCATCTGTTGTAAATTTGAAGAAAATCTACCATTTAACCAATGTCACTTGCCATTATAAACTTCTGGTAGAGGGAAGCCAGGATGGCTCAGCAGGTTAAGTGCTTGCTTTGCAGCCCCAGGGGTACAAGATAGAATCCTAGCCCTGACTGCTGAGGACCCATATGCTAAACTGGGGTGTGGCCCCCAATTCAGTTCTTGCTGGGGCAAGCTTCCCATATGGGAGGCCTCTGGCCGGGTTCCTGCTCTGCAGGGTCCCCACCCATCTGTGTGGAACAAAAATATGTGGAAAACTGATGACATACAACTATAGAGACTACTCTAGGCCCTCCCCCTTCTCTCTGTCTCTCTCTGTCTCGTCTCCCTTTCTCTCAAACAAACCAACAAAGAAAAAAAAAAACTTCTGGTAGATTTACTCAGAGCAGCAGATGAGAGGCCTCCATTTTTATGAAGTCTCAGCCAGAAATATTGCTGATAGTGTGGAAACAGAAACTCCAAACCAATAGAAAATTGTCCTATGTATTCATCAGGAAGAACAAGGCCCTCAGGAGAGATAGCCTCTGTGACAGGTTAAAGTTGAAGAACCTTCTGAGATGGGAACAAATGTAGAAGAAAGCAAAAGAGTTCTGTGCTGTTGACTGTCCAAAGGTCAACTGACAACTTTTCTTATCTGGTTATGTTTTACTCCTTCTAAAGGTATAGATAAAATGTTATTTTAATGTACCAGACAGATATAGAGTTAGGAGGGAATATGTGGGTAGAATATTTAAGGGCATATTATCCTCTTCAATGCACACTTCTATGCCAGGTGTTTCCTACTTCTGAATGGGCAGCAGAAAATGAACCCTAGGATTCCATAAAGTCTCTGAGAGCTGATAATGTGAATAGCAACCTGCAAACAAGTTAAGAAGTAAAACTCTCTCCAGTCCTGTCTCCTTAAAGTTCAGCATACAACAGACTGCAGTTAAGCACAGAAATCAACTGTGATAGAAAATCCTCATTATAGTAAGCAAAGAAATGGCTTCACAGCCGCAGGGAACAGTGCAGGGAGAGAAGGTCTAAACAGGTGCAGAGAAATCCTGGAGGTAAAAAGGAAAAGCTTGGGTTCCGTTTGGGTGATTTTTAACTATCCTAGTCAATTATGGGTGTCAAGGCTTAACTGTCCCCTTTACGTAAATTGACACGCAGAAGCACACACAAGCACATGCCCTCACATAGCCCTGAAATGTGTGGAACACTTCAGCGCTGCAGAGAAACAATGATCCCTGAAGATGCTCCGGGTGTGATGTGGTTTGTTAGCTGTCAATACTTTACAAAATATGTCTGCCTGGTTGTGGGTCCACCAGGTTGATTCTAATTTAAAACCTCAAACATACTGTAGCATAAAACTGTCACATAATAAGCACACATATTATTATTGCTAGTATCACTACACAATATTAATTTTCATCTGGCTTGATTTATGCCTTCGCATAATAGCATGCCCATTACAAATGTGAAGTCTGGCTGTCCTAAGTTTGGAGCAAATTTCCCTTTGTTTACAGCTAGGCTATAAATGTGTTGTTTTGTTCATATCTGTACATAAGGCTTCTCTATCTGGGTTGTATATTTTGGGGGGACACATACTATGTTGTAGAGTACTGTACACACTATAGAAGTGGTTGCTTATTTGATAAGAACAGCAGCTTTCAATAAAAATCTACATATCGATTAGATTGTTTCCAAAGGAACCAACTCCCATACATGTGCAAATCATGCATGGTTTGCCTGTAATCTACAGAGTTATTTCTTCACATGTATGTTTTTTAAATTATTGTTATTGCACCTCGAAATACCCCCACCACTGTTCCTGAAAGTCTTCTCCAATGGACACACAAACACTTACTTCACTTAAGAAAGAGAAATGAGGCTGGGGTTCAAACACAAATTATCTTTACACAGGAGATAAAGCAGTGTCATAAGCATCAGTCCATACCATGAAGCTTGACCGGATGCTCAGTCAGTTCAAATAAACAGTTAAAAGAAAGGTGTAGGCAGAATTATAGGGGATCACCACACTAATGCCATTTAAAATATGCCCAGCCATGTATACCACACAGACAATGAGTTAAACAAACATTATGACATCTGGAAAGCGTCTTTTATTTATATCAACAAATAATAAGTAAAAGGGGGGGGGGGGCAGCCCTAGAAGTACCACCTAATTGAAATGCTCCATCTATGGGAAAGTTTTAATTTGAAAGTATATCTTTTCTTCTCTGTATAGACATTAAAGAATGTAAATAGTCTCAATCAAGTTTGTGATTGCTGTCTGAATTGCCTTCAGTGCAAGTAATCTCTGATTTATGTGCTTAGAGCTGATTATGTAACTACTGGTCCTTTTTTTAAATTGCCCAAATTTTGGACCACTGCTGATCATTATACCATAATCAAAGGTCAAGAGGGAGTAAGAGATTGTGGAGAAAGGTTTCACGGTGACATAAAAGAGATCTATCTACTCATTCAAACTTTTTAATAGATTTTTTTACCACCTAAGTGATCCCATTACTCATTACCACAGATGATCGTAAATGTTCAAGTTTACCTTCTGCCTTTAAGCCAACAGGCCCATAATTAGCTGAAATTGCATAAAATCCAGTCTTGAACTAATTCTCCTGAATCGCTCAGTCTGACACCTGAACTCTAATTCACACACACACACACACACACCCCTAGTTTTCTCAGCTTCTTATTTAATTATTCATTTTCACTTTAATACTTCACCTTATCTCTGAATCTGAGACTTAGAATCTCTGTAACTACTGTTACTCCTGTGGCTGCAATGCCATCAAATATACAAAGAAAATAGTTCACCCAACCCAGCCCAGGCTTCAGCCTCTTTGCTCATATCTCTCTGCTCCAGGCATAAGACATATTAAAAAGATACAACTTGTATCTGTTAGACGTCTCCATGAACTTGCGGTATAGTGCTTG
Organism: Craseonycteris thonglongyai; assembly: GCA_004027555.1. Taxonomy (NCBI): domain Eukaryota; kingdom Metazoa; phylum Chordata; class Mammalia; order Chiroptera; family Craseonycteridae; genus Craseonycteris; species Craseonycteris thonglongyai. The sequence goes on along the minus strand of PVKE010029003.1, from coordinate 9,276 downwards.
ACTTGAGAAACTTGACCACTAGAGTTTTTATTTTCCTTATTATCACGTAGCCACAGACCCATTATCCCTAATTCATGTATTATGAAATTTAGAAGCTGCTTCTCTGTAGATTTAAGTGACATAGCAAAAGTAGTACCACCTAAAAATTAATCTCAATTTGCACGATCTTGAACCATTGTCTTTTATATATCCTCCAATGTCATCTATAAAAAGGGATTTTGTGATGCATTCTATTACAAATTTATGACCAGAGATAACATTCATCTCTTTAAGGAGTAGTAGCCTTTTCTATGAGGTAAGAATTATATATCCCTATGTACTTTCCTTTTTATCTTGTCTGCCAGGAATCTTAGAGCTAAATTAAATCTTCATTCTCAGAAAACATGTTGGGCTATGTATGATTCCTTGTGACATTCCCAATTCATGGTCTTTATTTTCTGTTTTTATTTTATCAGCCTTATTGTAAAACTATCTTTTTTTGTGAACCTTTTCACAAACTTTGAAAATGTAAGTTATTGGCATTATTTTTAGAAGCAACCTTATCTCATGAAAAATATTTTTAAAAGTCAATACTTCAGATATTACCTGGTACTACGGTACTCTACTTACAAAAAAGGAGAAAATTGTGATAATAAGTTTTTAATTTAAAACAGTAACTTAGGTTATAGAAAGTATTTATGTGAGCATTTAGATACTGACCATTTCCAAGGAAGATACATTGTAGCCATGGTCTGTATTATTGATAATTTTACAACACTTAATATAATAGGATTATTTAAATAAGCATAACTAGGGCTATCTTACAAATCAAAGTTTAATATGAGAAAGGCAAAAAGAAGTGGTTTAATAGGTCTAGTTAAATTATTACACAATTGTCTAATTTGTTATATGTGCTCCCCTTGCCCCAACCTTTTGCTCATTTACATTAGTTGTCTGGCTGTACTTGGACTTGAACTTTTCAGTTTCAATGATGCTTTACATAAGAATATTTATTACTGGAGGAAAAAATCTTCACAAAAGCAGTATTTAAAACCAACCACTGTTTGTTTTTCATATAATTATCTTCTCTTTCAGCCTATGATGAAGAATTGGCTGTTGTGCAACTCAGATATGTATGAAATTGCCACTTGATTTATAGCAAATGACCTGGCATCATATAAAAAATAATTTACTGTGCCATGTGACTCACACCCTAGACATCAATAGCTTGAATAGAGAGATGTAGTAATTAGACAGGGCAAGGGTAGCAAAATCTGCCTTCTCCTTTCCTATATCATTAAAATGAGCAGTGCTTGTTTTAAAGTGTCTTCAGAGTGGGGATCTATTATTTCAAGTTGGGATTTATAAGGTGGGAGTTGTCATCAAACTGAATGAAAAATCAATCATTAGGTTGTATAAGTAATAACCTGTGAGGGGTGGGGCATGTATTTGTTAAAATATTGATTGGTGCATTTCTACAGCACCTCTATATTCTCATGGGCTTGAAGTGTTGAACGGGGTATTAAATTATGACTCTGAACATACAACAGTCATCCATCCTCTCTTCTCTATTCCTCCAGGAAGGCCCTAAACCAGTATAGTACACACTTATGATATTAGTCATAATGAGATAAATTATCTAGAGACTCAACAAGGGTCTATCCCCACAACACATCTGAAAATTAAGAATTGTCACAAAAACCTCAAAATAAGGAATCTATATTATATTAGCCATCACTGATCAAATCCAAATCCCAATGGTAAATTAAAGATAAGATCCACACAGTTTGCTCATAAAAAATTAAGGGCAAATTCTCACACTAGATTCTGCCTGGAAGAACTTCATGAGGAGAAAAAACAAAAAAATTATTTTTCTGATTTTTGCAAATGGTAAAGTCAAATATAGAAAGGAACATGAATTGTCCCTCACAGGGTGCCCATATCTGGTCCAAGTACTGTAATTGCACAAGTTAGTAATTTATTTTCCCAAGGAACTGAATAGATTTTAAATAACAAGTTGAACCTTCACCTAGCCCTATATTAACGATATTGAAAACTGAAAGATTCTGACTGTGCTGGAATTAAATCTAAGATGAGATACTTTTTTAGGACCCTCCTCTCAAATTCAAGTTATACCTTTTTATGGAGGCTCACTGATTTTTTATTTTTGTACTATTCCTAAATGTTTCCTCTAAGTCATGAGTAATGGCTTACTAATTATATACACACATTCTCTCTCTACCTTAAAATAGGATTATGATCACCTGACCAGTGAAATGGCATCCTCATGGCTGGCCTTTCCCAGGACAGACCAATGGAGCCACAAATCCATTGCATCTTACTGTAAGACCCTTTGGAAAGCCATCCGGGAAGAAAAGACAACCAGGTTCAATAAAAGCCAAGACTATGTGAGGTACAAATGAAAAGTTTCAGCAAATTGGTCCAAATGCAATAGGATGGCTTGGCCAGAAGACAAGATCTAAACTGTTTGAGGAAATAGCTAGCCAGATGCAACAGAAGTTTGCACACCAGAAATTCAAGCAAAGGTGTTACCGGTACAGCGAAGGATGCCCCTTCTGAAAAAGTAGCTCACTTTATAACAGTACCTGGAGAATTGCTGCTGCAGGCCACGCATCTGAATTCTGTTGCGTTCAGACTCCAGAGTCACCTCCTGCAACCGCTTCTCACTCTGAAGACGTAAGTGTCTCTCCTCTTCCAGTTCATGTATCAGCTTCTCATGCTACAAAAAGCACACAGGAAATGATTTTTAAGAAGGTGCTTCTTAAATATTATGACCAAAAATAATGAGTAATGTCGGTTACTAAGTGCTAATATAGAAAAAAAGTATATACATATATATATAAATTTCATCCTTGTTACAACCTCATGAAGTAGGTTCCATCATTAATCTCTTCTTATAGAAAAGGAAACCAAAGATCAGAGACATCTAAGTAATTTTTCATAAGAAACAGACGTAACAGGTTTTCAATCCTGGCTGAATTGTCTCTAATACTTAAATAATTTCCACTAAACCAGGTGGCTTCCTGTGCAGATATGAAGATCTATGACCCAATAATACTATCAAATGCATAATAACTCAAGTAATAATGACTGAGATCATTAGTGCCTGTTCAGAATTATTTCATCTGTTCAATCTCCAGTATATGCTTCAAAGTGAACATTATTGTTTTATTGAAAGACCAAGAATTTCAAGTTAATTAGACAATAGAGCTCATGAAAAAAAAGGTTAATGAATTAATTTTTATTTAGTCCAATTAGGTTTGCACAGATAACACTAGGCTAAACCTCCCATTGTATTTATAATCCCACAAAACTAGCTTATGGGTGTCTGGGATTAAAAGAGGGGCTAGATGACCCAGAACAGATTCTTCAGCAATACTCATTCTTTGACCTGGTACAAAGCATACCTGATCAGATCCTCCTGACATTACTAACTCAGCCATGTTAATATTGTTTTTGCTTTTGTTTGTTGTTATTCTTTATTTATTTGTTTGTTTTTGTTAAGCCTGTCATACTGTTATAGTTACAGCTGTTACTAAATTAAGCATTTTGCATACAGGATATACATTCTATGATGAAAACTAAAGACTCAATGCCTGATTATGAGGGACCTAAATTCTTAAAGGAAAAGTAGAGAAGCTGAGATATCCATTTCCAAAATACATTAGACACTATGATTCTGTACTATGCTTTACTTAGAATAAAATAGGGTTTATTGCATGGGGGCATATTCACAGAAAGTAATAGCAAAGATGGATCTTCCACAGCTCTAATTCACATGGGGAAAGTTCTCCCGAGGACCATGAAGGAAACATTAGCTCATAATCTGGAAATGAATCAAGGTCATCTAAAAATACACACCATCCTGTCTCTGTACCTATGACCATGCTCTCCCTTCTGCTTTAAATCTCTCTGAATTCTCTCTATTCAAAGCCTAGGGTTCCATCCAGACTCAGCATTAAGCCATCCCCTCAAGATTATTTCCTGTATCACTTCATTGTTATTTTCCTTCTTTAAGTCTCAACAATGCCTACTATCTATCACCCTATAGCTCCTTACTATTTTCTATTATTTTTCATGTGCAGTTGTTATAATTTTCCAACTAGATGAAAATTTTCTCGAGATTAGGACTATGTCTTATGTGTATATATATTTTGTATTTAGAATATTACCCAATGCACAATAGTGCTAAAAATATATTTGTTTATCAATTATGAAGCTGGCCTTTTGCTAAGTCAGGGCTGTAATTTCTACATCCCTAACTCTCCAATGATCCATTTTTAACCCTGACAATCAGTTACTTCTATTAGAATTAGAAATAAAAATCAAAACTTTATTCTGTCACTCTCCAGTAGCTTTGAAAAGGAAAAAACAAACAAACAAACAAAAAAACCAACATAGTTTGGAAGATAAATTCACTAACTAAAGTCACATCTCTGTAGAAACAGTTAAAATGGCAAGTTTTAAATTTACATATGTTTTACCTCATAAAAAATAAATTAGGGGAAGCCGGGATGGCTCAGTGGGTTAAGCGCTCGCTTTGCAGCGCCGGGGACCGAGGATCGAGTCCCGGCCCCGGCCCGTGCGGAACCATATGCTGAACTGGGAGCTCCCCCAGTTCAGTTCTCTGTCTCTGTATCTATGTATCTCTATGTCTCTCTCTCTCTCTCTCTCTCTCTCTCTCTCTCTCTGTGTCAAAAATAAATAAATATTTTAAAAAAAAGACAATTAAAAATAAATTAAAATATAAACTCTTTATTCAGTTATTACCTACAATCAACACTACTCTCTGTAAAGACTCAATGAAATGGAAGGAACATGAATAAATCACATAGAATTGGAAAGACTGTGCTTTGAGTCCCAAAACAGGCAATAAAAAATGGTGCATATTACATTTTCAAATGCATATCCTCTAAAGGGTGTGAAGTTTTGCAACAAAAATGTCATTTCTGTTTCCTTCAAAAGTAAAGAATGCTACATGAGACTTGGTCCAAGATGGCAGATTAGGTAAACATTGTGCCTACTGCCTCCTAAGATCACACCAAAATTAGAATTAAATTATAGAAAAATGAATGTCAATAATTATCTAAAGACTAGCTGAATAGAATACTTAGGATATAAAGAAGAGGCCACATAAGATTAGTGGGAGGAGTGGTGATGCAAAATAGGCTGATTGGAAACCCATGGATAGTAGTTGAATACTGGGAGGGACACCTTGGTGCTAGAGATTACCCTAAAAAAAAGAGGGGTCAGAGCCCCATCCTGGGATCTCCAACCCAGGGGTCTATTCCAGGAAGAAGAGTTCCCACAACATTTGACAGTGAAAATAAGTGAGGATTCTTTCTGTTCATCCTGGTAGGACAGAATGTGGCTGGAAACAAACACACGCTCTTAAAAAGCCCACACAGATTCACTCACTTGCAAACATTCACCTGGTCTCCGGTGAAGGGGTAGCAACTTGAGAGGCACCAGAGACATACTGAGAAAAATAGAGTTGTGTAGTTTCACTATGCAGGCTGGAGAGACCACTGTCTTTGTGTGAAGCCTGCCTCACATGTAGCGTACAAAAGGGCACCATCTTTTCTACGATGAACCCTCCCCCAAAGGGCCAAATCTGAGACTGCATTGGTTTGGTAAAATATGCACATGAGCACTACCTTGGTGACACACTGGGTCCCTGCTCCTCACAGTTAATACTACATCTCCCAAGGTTTTCTTAGCTACTGAGTAACCAGTCCCACTCTACAAATGGTGGAACCCTTTTAGAGCAGTGGACAGCCCCTGGTAGTCCCAGGACCTTTTGGAGGAGGACAGTAAATCAAAACCTGCATCGCAACCTCTCTTGGGTAGCTCTTGGGGAACTGTGACCTAAGTTGAGCCATAGCTGGCCACGATGTTCTTAGGGCATTTTTGCATAGTTGTTATGGGCCTGGCACTAGTACAATCGAAACTGCACTGACTTTTTAAGAACCACTGTTCTCACCCCATAGCTCCATGGAACCCTGTCTTGCTCACCTATAGCTGCATTGCCAGGGGCACTCTTGGGGCATGGATGGCTGGTCCCATCCCACAAGACACAGCACCTTTTATAGCAGTGGACAGCCAGCGGCAACCCAGAAAAGTTTAGGAGGTGGGCAGTGACCCAATCTCCCTTGCACAGCCCTTGGGGATTTGCAAGTACTAGGTGAGGGGTTCCTGGCTATGGGGTTCTCAGGGCATTATGTAAAGTTGTTACAGGCCAAGCATTGCCCCAAAGCAAGTCATGGTTGGTTGTGGTGTTCTTGGGGCATACTGCAAAGTCATCACAAGTTGGGCACAGTTGCAAAAAAAAATAGATCTGCATTAAACTTGTAAAAATTGCCATCCATACCTCATGAATTTCTTGGACCCCACACCACCCACACAAAGCTGCAACATTAAAGGCACTCTCAAGACAAGATCAACCAGCCATGCCTGTGTACATAAGGAGGCTTTTTGAACCTAAGACTTATAGGCAGCCAGCATATTGCAATTGGCTTAGGGGGCCCTGGGGCTTTTGCTAAGTGTTTCAGGCACAATACTGGTGGCAGTCAGCCTCGGTTCATGTTGAGGTCACCTTCACATACCTCCAACTCCAGCATTGGCAGAAACTTTGTGGCACTTATCAGGTTGCCAGAGGCCAGTCACAGGCAAGACTGATATTATCCTATACGGGAGTTCCTCCCAAGAGATTCCAGAAACAACATGTCTGGAGGCCACCTTCAGACCACACCAGAGCAGAGCACTATCTGGTTAGACCTACAAGTGGCACACCCAAAGGGTGGTCTCAACAGGCATAAGAGCCCATTGAAGTGAACTCCCCTCTGAGGAATCAGCCCCCATACAGCAGCTCCTACAATGTGGGCATAGAGCCAATCCTCACATGCAGCCTGGAAGTCAATCTCACCCACTGATGCACCAACAGTAACCAAGGCTTAACTACAACAGGAGAATACACATGACACACTGAAGGCACTTTCCTGGAAAACATGAACAGAAGATCAGGGAGACTGAACCACTGAATTGCATAGGGACCTATACTGCATAAGAACATTCAACAAAGACTGAGAGACATAAGAGATCTACCTACTACACAGAAGCAAACACAGAGAGAAAGCCAGAATGTGGAAACAAAGAAACATGTCCCCCAAAAACAGAACAGAAGGAACTTCTAGAAATAGAACTAAATGAAATGGACACAACCAACCTACCAGAGACAGAGTTTAAAACACTGGTTATAAGAATCCTTAAGGAACTTAGGGAGAATTTCAACAAAGAGATACTAAGTACAAAGGAGGGCATAGAAATTATTAAAAAGAACCAGTCAAAACAAAGAATACAAAAAACTGAAATGAAGACTATACTAAAAGAAATTAATGGGAGATTAAATGAAGCAGAGGATCAAATTAGTGATTTAGAAGACAAGGTAGCAGAAAACATCCAATTAAAATCACAACAACAACAAAAAAGAATGAAAAAGTGGGGATGCTGGGATAGCTCAACATGTAGAGCACTTGCCTTGTAACCATGAGGTCCGGGGATCAAATCCCCACCCTGGCCTATGCAAACCCATATGCTGAACTGTGGTTACTGGTAGCCTCTGTGATGGTACAGTGGCAAAAGTGCTTGCTCCCATACAGGAGGCCCTCAGTTAGGTTCCTGCCCCATGCAGCCCCACATCCACCTGTGCAGAATGAAACCATGTCACAACTAATGATGTACAAGTATGGAGATTGCACTGGGCCCTCTCCTCTACTCTCTCTTTCTCTCTGTCTCCATATCTCTCACCTTCTCTCAAACAAGATAAATCTTTAGAAAAATTAAGATAGTTTAAGGGACCTATGGGACAACACCAAGTGCAATTACATTTGCATCATAGGAGTATCAGAAGAAGAGGAGAGAAAGCAAGGAATTGAGAACCTATTTGAAAAAATAATGACTGAAATCTTCCCAAACATGATAAAGGATATAGCCATACAAGACCCTGAAGCACAGAGAGTCCCAATGAAGAAGAACTCAAACAGGCCCACACCAAGACAAATCATAATTAAAGTGGTAAAGATTAAAGACAAAGTGAGAACCCTAAAGCAGCAAGAGTAAGGCAACTAGTTACTCATAAGGATCTCCATAAGATTTTCAGCATATTTCTCAACAGAAACATTGCAGGCCAGAACAGAGTGGCAGGAAATATTCAAAGTAATAAAAATAAAGGCCTAGAATCAAGACTATCCAACAAGGCTATCATTTAACCCCTTTACATATAAACCAAATAAAATTCCATATGAGCAAAAAATACTACTTAAGTTTCAAGTTAACACTTGTGAGTACAATATCCAGTATTGGATTCACATAACATGTAAACTTTGATTCCAAATCTGACATGTTTGGTAGCTTGCAAATTGCATGTAACATATCTGTCCTCAGAATGTTGTCAGTGACTTGTCTAGGGAGGCATCTTTATCTAGAATGTATAATTGTTCAAACTTATTATTCAAATAGTTGACTATACTTCATGCTTTTCATATTCTGTCATCTTTATATACAGTTTCATTATCCACAAGTGAATAAAGTGAATATAGCCAAGAAACATTTGTAAGGCATAGATTTTTAAAAGATTGGTGTCGAATATTGCTCTTTTTGACCAGTACGTACCTATTATTAGATTGTTTTGTTCTTGAAACATTATGATCCATAATAAAAGGTGTGCTTTAATCGCATCATTTTTTTGTTTTTCCTGGAAACCACTCCTTGTCCTTTTTTTGAGGTTTGGCCCTTTATTTTTTGACTTGTGTATCTACGGTATTTGTTTGGTTGTCATTTCAAAAAAATCATCATTTAGCACTTGTTTAAAAACACAAATAGGCATAGAATTTGCTTCTAGTCTTCACAAAACTAACGCATTTATACTAGCAATTTGAGTAAATGATTTTATGTTTGGAATATTTTCTTTTTATTCCCAATGCCATTCTTCATCTCCTGAATCACAGTCATTACTGTTTGATATAGATAGAGGTCTTCCACATTTATGAACATTACATTAGATCAGGCTACCTTCAATTGAATTTGAATCTTCTCTTGACTAACCAGCTGTATGAATTTCTTGAATATCAATCTGTTTTCACTCAAATACTCCATTTGGCTTTCAGTGTCACTTTCACACAAATTCAAAACAGACATTTTAAAGGAATTATTTCTATAGTTCACACTTTAGTATTGAATATATATAATTATTATTTTTTAATATTTTTATTGTTTTTT
>PVKE010029002.1:0-20547 GCA_004027555.1 Craseonycteris thonglongyai | reverse complement strand
GTGACAGCAATGAAGAAAACGAGAGTTAGTGTACTTTTGTGGGGGAGGGGAGAGGCTGCAAAAGTTTGAAATCATTCCCAGGCAGATCTTTTTATTTTCATTTATTTTTTTAAAGATTGATTTTACTGTTTGAGAGAAGGGGAGAGAGGGGGAGAGAAGGGGGAGGGCCCAGAGCCGTCTCCATAATTGTACATCCTTAGTTGTACATCATTAGTTGTGACATAGTTTCATTCCACACGGGTGGATGTGGGGCCGCACAGGGTGGGAACCAAACTGGGGGCCTCCCGCATGAGAGGCGAGCACCGTCACCACCATCCGGGCGGTTACCATTTGGGTCTGCACGGGCCGGGGTCGGAAATCAATCCCCGGGTCTCAGGGTTGCAAGGCAAGTGCTCAACCTACTGAGCTATCCCGGCCTCCCCCAGATCTTCTGAAGAGAAAGACGGACCCGTTTTGGCCTGCGATTTAGCCAGGCAAGGGATTTCAGTGAATGGATTCTCAGCCTGAAGTGGACCGCTGTGGATTTAGATGGAGGTGCCTTGTACCTTGGCTTCCCCCCCTGGAAATGGTGTAGTCGGTCCCTATGTGCCTGCCTGCCTGAGTGGGGGGTGGCGAACACCTGCTGGGGTGGGTGGAGCCCCAGGTGAGGCCCTGTGCGGCTGACTGACAGGCTGATCTGCTACTTTTAAATCTTTGCTTTCTCCCCAGAGGTTTGTGGTAAGTGTTGAGGTCCAATCACTGGAGGTCAGAGTGGCTTATGTATGAAAAGGCCGACAAGGAATCCTTCCAACAAAGTGAGGCTTCGAAATAGTCCAAGTACTTTTTCAAACAAATGACCGAGTCTCACTGTTTCCTGTCCACCCGGTCCCTGAGTCAGGATGTTATTTTTATTACTTAGTCGGCGTGTCCTTTGCATAGCCCTTTGTATATATATTTTTTATAGCAACACATTAGAAATTTTATTTGTAAATGAGAGGGGTGGGGGGGGAACCCAGTTCTGTCTGCCGTGAGGTGACTTGGCCCAACTGTTGCTTCCTCTCAGGACTGTGAGATGACGTGTCGGCCTCTGGCAGAGTTTGGGCACCTGGGGCGTCCGCGGCTCTCCGCTGGGGGTCCCTGTGGACCGAGGCCAGGCCCAGAGCAGCCGCCTCCTGTAGGTCCCCGTCACCTCAAACCTGGGGCCACCCCCTTCTCAGCGCTCTGTGGCAACCAGATCCCAGGACTCCACACACATGACATGTGCGGCAAGACCCTCTGGCTGTGGCCGCCCCAGACCTGTAATTTGCCCCTACCCCCCAAGAAGAGTGGTCCCCACATCCGATCATCAGCTGTTCATCTTCCGCCACCAAAGACATCTCTAAAAATAGTTTCAATCAGGAAGCAAGAGTCCAGTCATTTTGTAAACACATTTTTCTTTTTAAGTTGGAAAGATTGACTTTTTTTCCGTAACTATTTTTAGTCTGACGGAGGTCAGTGGCCTGTGGAGGGGACACTGGACGTGAGTGTGTTCCTTGGGTCTGGCCTTCCTGCGCGCTTGCTTCCTCCATCCTTTCCATGGGGTTGGACCCATGGGACCGCCAATGAGACCCAGCAAAGCCAAACGAAAGCTGGATCGGAAGGGACCGAGCGAGCCGCATGTCTGTAAAGGGCTCAGCGGGCCTGCTCTGAGAAAGCGTGTCCCCTCAAGGGAGATGCGATGCCCAGGGAACTGGCTGTCCCACGGCGTGGGGCGGAGGAGGCGGGCGCTGGACAGAAGGTGGTGTGCCCGGAGCTGGCAGCGTGCCCCAGGCTGCCCTGTACTTTATCATCACTGCTATCAGCTCTTCACGAGGCATCCGCCGGGCTGAAGATTGCGGCCGGGAACGGGAAGCCACTTCACAGTGGAATTGGAGCAAGTTGATCGGGGGATCCCGGGAGAGACCATCTGTGTCTTGCACACCGAGGTGGGGGCCGTTGGCGTCCTTCGGTGGTTCTTGGCGGGTGGGAGAGGCGGAGATGGGGTGTGCTGTGCAGGTCCCAGAGGGAGAGAAGGCTTCAACTGAGCAAAGTGCAGGACGCACTTGACTCTTGGAATGTATTGTCACCATTCAGCTGTAGAACCTTGCAGGCCATGGAGGGTTCTCAGGTGGGGGCGGTTTTGCTGCCCGCCTTGCGGGGAGGGGGCCATTCAGCAGTCTCTGGAAACCTTCATGGTTGTCCCGAGTTGGGGGAGCGGTGGGGTGCCCCAGGCATCTAAGGGGCCTGTGGGGGCTCCTTGGGGTCGCGCAGTGCACAGCCCCTGCTCCAGAACGATCCGCCCCACGTGCCAGGGCTGCCCAGGGGGCACACGAGCCCTGATCATGCAGTCGGCACGGTGGTCCCCAAGGTCGCAGGGCCGCTGGGTGCCGAGAAAACGTACGCATCAAGTTCTGTAGTTCTTGTGCTTTGGGGGGACACAGATAGAGTGGGGGTGCTCACGGGAGACGGGGAAGAAAGGTGTGGGAGTAGCGAATGGCCTTTGGAGACCCGTGAGAAACAAAGCCAGGCGGGCTTGGCAGGGTCGCTGCCCGGGACCTGTGCTGTCTCAGCCCCGGTGCGTTCTAGAGCCGCGACAAGGAGTGCGTGTGGACCGCGTATTTCTCACCTTCCTTTTGGCTGTGGTGACGTCCTCACAGACCTATTCGGCCTTCCTTTTGGTCAGCTTCTTGGTACCTTTGGTACTTAGTGGGTGGGGACACACAACGCCTGTCTCTTGTATACGCAGACCCTCGTAGTCCCCAGCAACACGTCCAGGAGCCTGGATTGGGGGTCACCACACCCCCAGGCAGGGGCTCGGGAGGGTGCAGGCCATGGAAGGAAGGGCTGCTGGTGGGAGTCTGGGTGCTGCTTCAGTCACGACTAGCGGATTGGCAAGCTGGGGCGCAGGGCGCAGACCTGCATTGTCCTTGTCGTGCACCTGGTCTTCCTGAGGGACCCGTGTCCTGATGACCCCTCGGAGGAGCGCCAAACCCAACCTGGCAGGGGCCTCTGGCTCCAGCTGCCCGCGCCGCAGGTGGCACGGCTGTGAGGGGAACCTGCTTTGCCGCCAGCTCGCCATGCACGTGACGGCGCCCGAGCGCAAGTCAGGGACCTGGCCTCTCGCTCTGCTCATTGACGGACAGGCAACGAGGTTGATTTCCGCAGCCACTCGTATGGGAGGCGACAGGACTGTTAGGCCTGGAGCCCACCCTGCCTCGGCCGCCTCACTCTCAAGTTGGGAATGGAGTGTGTCGATGAGCCTCCTGGTTCGGGTGGTCTCCAGCAATGCTTGCTGGCTTTCTTCCTTATCGTTTTACCCTTGTAAGTGAAATTTGGGGCTGGCGTGCACACACGTGCACACGCGTGTACGTCTAGTCCCTCTGCATTTTCTATGTAAATAAATGCCGGCCGTCCGGTACGGCAGAGCTGTCCCTGCTGCTGTCCGCGGTGGCGCCTCCTCCCTCGCTGGGGACTCTGCCCCTCAGCTCTGCTCACCTGTCTGCTCATCACGTTCTGAGGCAGGAAGCAGTTCCCGAGGCTGAGTCCGTGCACGGTGCCCACACCCTCCTGACACACGCGCGTCATGCACGTTGGCACACTTGGGCCCTGTGCTCTCCTCGGTGGTTTTGCACTGTGGATTGTATCGAAAGCAAAGTTCACCTTGTCGCTTTACACTGTGAAAAAATGTCAGCAGTCTTGTGGGGCTGCCGAAGATTTGCTCATTTTCTCTGCCAGTTCATTCTTGCTGCCAAATTAGATGACCTGGGACGTGTTTTGATGCACTTTTGGAGGATGTTTCTGGAACCTTTCAAGACATTGCACATGTAAAAATATCTTCCTAGGTCTTCGGTTTCAAAAACAGGATGCGCACATTGAGGGGTACGCTTTTTTCCCCAATGGGTTAATGTAATGATTTGAATGTCAAATAGGCTGAAAATACCAAGTTGCATTTGCATTCGTTTGTTGTAGAAATAAAACCAATTCCCCTGGCTGGGCTTCTTACTGTGCAGTCCTTAACCTGCATTTTGCTTTGGGCCACGATTTCTGCTTCTCGAGATCTGTTAACAAACGTCGTGTTTCCTGGAAGGATCGTTGAGCTGGCGTGGTGGCTCCAGGCGCCCGCCTTGGGTGGCCTGCCTCCTGTGTGACGTCTTTAACCTGTGCGTGTCCTGACATGGGGAGTGACAGGGTGGGTGCGCTGCGATGAGGGCTTCTGTTCCTGTCACGTGTGAGGATTTTATTTTATTTTATTTTTAATTGTTTTTGACAGAGAGAGAGAGAGAGAGAGAGAGAGATACAGAGTGAGAACTGAACGGGGGCACTCCCCAGTTCAGCATATGGGTCCGCATGGGCTGGGGCCGGGATTCGATCCTCGGTCCCCAGGGCTGCAAAGTGAGCACTTAACCCGCTGAGCCATCCCAGCTTCCCCCAATGAGGATTTTAATGTGGAAAAGCGACACTGATGAAAAAGATCATGCTAACACTGTGAGGAAACTGAAAGTTATGTCGTATGCTTTGACTTACCTTATTAGCCATCGTTAAAATACGTAATTTTAACTTAACATTGATAAGTTAGTGGCATATTTTACTTTAAAAAACATCAAAAACAACCCAGCGATTCAGATTTTACCTAAAAGAAAAAAAAATCAAAAAACAACCCAGCGATTCAGATTTTACTTAAAAAAAAACAAACCATCGAAAACAACGCAGCGATTCAGCAGACACTTGGGCTGTTGGCTGCCGGAGAATAACGCTGATGAGTGTCACGGTTTTGCAGCCTCATGAGACTGTGTACGGTAACTGCTCCCGGCAAAATTCACGGCGTTTATCCTTGAAGTCAGCATGCGCCCTGGGTCACTGGCACTTGGCCTGTGCGGTGGCCGTACCCGGAGTGCTTGCGAGAAAACACCAGGTCTCTCTGCTTGTTTCCCTTGCGGCCTATGAGCCGCGGGAGTCAGTGCTGAGCGCCCCTTTGTGGGACACGTGCCCCCAGCCCCCAGCCTGAGGACAGAGGCGGAGGAGGTGGGGGCCCTTCCCCAGGAAGGTGGGAACGTGCTTAGGGTTACGGAGACCGGCTAGCCAGCGTCAGCTGTACTGGGGCAAGGCTGGGAGGACACTGTCCCCCCTCAGAGAGCTTGACTCGGGACTGGGATCCATGGCCCCTGTCAGTCGGCCTCGGTGACATGCGCACACCTGGCATGGTTCCGTTCTGCAAGCATTTGCGCTCGCGTGACCCTCCCGGTCGGTGCGCGTTTCCAGAGCGAGCAGCCTCCTGTATGCGTGGCCGTTTTCTTCCTTAGCTCCGCACCAGCAAACGTGCAAAGTGCGGAGGCCGTGCCAAGCACCGGAGGGGCCGCAGGGAAGTGCAGCCGTGTCTGGCGCGCTGGCCTCACCCAGTCTGCTCTGCTCCGCCGCTGCCCCATCCTCTTGACATCCATCTGAAGAGGACACAGGAGAAGGTGGAGTGGTCTCTGTCAGCAAAGTCAGGTGCACAGCTCTGTAGCACCAGCATGCGAGCACCATTCGCAGCACCTAGCAAGCTCCAGGCGGGTACAGTCTCAGGTTGTGTTTGAGAGAAGCCGTGAGCAGGCGGCACCCCTACCAGGTGGTTCATTCAGGGAGTGGGTGACACGTAGGCCCCCCCGGCCTGAGGTTCCTTTCCCAACACACTTGAGTCGGCCTCTTTAATCCCGTGTAACTTCCATTCCATCTCCGTTTGGGAAAGGCTCAAGTGGTCCGTCATCAACCCGAAATCCCGGCTGCCGGTTCCTGACAGTCGCAGGTCGGTTCGGTAGGCACGGTTCAGGTTAACTGCTAACGTGATGGTGAGAAAGACAGCACGTTAGCTCTGCGTTTCTCAGACACCGGGGACACGCTGGGCCCATGTCAGGTGTGTAAGCCCAGCCAGAAGCGGCAATGCTGCAGCTGCTCACAGCTCGGAAGCTCAGGAAATAAGAACCTGTGGTCTCCTGTGTCCAGTGCGTGCAGAAGTCCCCACAGACCTGCTGAGAACGAGGGGACAGGCCTGTGCGTGTTAGTGTCGCCTGATGAGTTTCCTGGGACGCCCTGGTAAATGCCATGGGCCCGAGTACGTTTCCTTTAAAGGCGTCATCTGCTCATTGTGTGTGGGGGGGTGGGGGTGGGGGGAGGTGGGGGGTACAGGAATGCCTGTCTCGGGTTTTAATTCCCAAAGGGGTCTCCCACGTGCATGTCATGCCCCTGGCAGGTGTGCAACACGATCTATTGGAGTACAGTCAGAAACTATAAACCGTATACTTACTGTGTTTATCTACAAAGTATCCACCCTTGTGGTCTGAAGAATGCAAACAATGATAGTTAAGTGTTGTATCTAGTTAATAAATAATGTGAGTTGGGGGCATGTGGTTAAAACTTTCTCACTGAGGGATCTGCCATGAAAAAAAAACATTTTAGAGATTACTTTTTTTAAAGATTTATGTTATTGTTTTGACAGAGAGAGAAAGGGGAGGCCCAGAGCCGTCTCCATAGTTGTACATCATTAGTTGTGACATGGTTTCACTCCACACAACTGGGCAGGGGCCATGCAGGTCAGGAACTGGGCTGGGGGCCTCCCACATGGGAAGCTCACCACAATTCAGCATAGGGGTCCACATGGGCCGGGACCGGGACTCGATCTTCCGACCCCAGGGCTGTAAGGCGAGTGTTCAACCCACTCAGCCATCCCGGTTTCCCCCATTTTAGAGATTACTGATTAGGTCCCCAGAGGTGGGCAGAGGGGGTTATAGCGAAGTGTGTGAACACAGTGGGATATAGATCTATCCCCTTCTCCCCGGCTTCAGCTGCCAAAGGCTTGCGTGTGTGTGAGCGTGCGTGCGTGTGTGCTGAGTGACTGGGATCTGCTACCTTGTAGACTCCAGGGGTTTGCCTGTTAGTGGTGTGGCTGGGGCAGGAAAGAACACGCACGAGAGTGCCATGCACAGGTGGGATCTATGGGACTTGGGGTGCTTTTAAAGCTGGAAACATCTCCGTGCTTTGGAGTTGGGACAGTGTCTCAGCTGCAGGTTCTGGGGGAGATGTGGGACTGGGCCGCTCTTTTGACGCGTGTTGTGACGGCAGGGTTTTCACACTCACAGAATTCTGTTTGTGGGTGAGCTGCTCTCGCTGATGCGTGCGCTCAGGGCTCTCCAGAACCGGGGCGTGTTGGAGAAGTGATTCCCACTTTACACGAGGCTGTGCGGAAACTGGGGTGCGATCAGAGTCATTGGCCACCTTCCATCTGGCTGTTTATTAGCTGTCCCCCCCCGACACACACATAGCTCATCTATCAAGGTGGTTCATTTCTTTTTGCATTTCACATTACAGGGATTTTAAAGAGAAAACTGTCCTCTTAGTCAGTGCTGGACTTCTGGTGTCACAGGGAGTGCACACATATAGATGAGATTCTCGACTCGGACCACACGCGGGGCTGTGGAGATGAGAACGGGGGCGTTTCGGGAGACCCAGAAGGATCTCCCCGCGGTCCACCCAGCCTTTGTGTGTGTGTGTCGCTTGAAGTATGGCTACGTTGGCTTTGGTTCTGTGGGTGTATAAGTTGGAGCTTTGCCTCTGTTTTTGCCTTTGCCAATGTTGAATTCACAGCGTAACTTTGTATAGAAGATGAAGGTAACAATGGTACCCTTCTGAGGCCGACAGACACCTAGTGCCACCTTGTTAACGCTGGTCAGCGTCTGCGGGATGTTCCTCGTGTGTCCTTGGCTAAACTGAAATGTTGATCTCCTACTCCTTCAAAGATGCCTCTCTTCATACTAATATTCAGAAGGCCCCTCCTGTAAGAGCGGAGAACCAGGCAGTGGAGATTTATCGTCACGTGCAGGAAGCCAGGAACAAAGTGCGTTATAACCAGGGGCTCCGGAATGGGCCGCTTTTACAGGACAGAGAAGTCACACAAAGTATTCTGTCTTCACACCGGAGCCTGGGCCGGGCCTCGGCTTCCCACTGCAGGCAGGTCAGCAGACACAGTCAGCTCTGGCCCGCTGTGGTGGTTGAACAACCGTGCCAGTAATTGTCGTTTGATTATTTGTCAGCCAATGTAATGCTTCAGATGTGTGTGCACACGGTGCCAACACAGCCTGTTCTCAGAAGCCTGCACAAGTTTCCCCAATGCACATCTCAGGGACTTGGGAGGCAGGCCGTGTGGGCACCTTCTGGGCATTGCAGTCATAGGTGCACAGGGCAAGTGTCGGGGACAGCAGGGCCACATGCTAAAGCCCGCCAGGACACTCACTGCATCAGTACGCTGGGCTGCGAGGGAGAATGTAAAATGAAATCGTTTATGGCCTTGTAGAAGTGCCGTTTCCATAATTTATATCAAGGAAGGCAGTTTGTTCTCGTTAGGAAGATTGGGTTATTAAAATGAGCGATCTTCACTTTCCCACAGACATAAAAAATCAATTGTACTTCAAACAATTGTATGTGAACCTTCATAATTGGACATTTAAAGCGAGCATCATTATATAACCCTGGTTAATTACATTCGTCGACTCGAACCAAATATAGAATAAGATTAGCTCGTGGAAATGGTTCCCTTTGATCTCAGCCAGTACAGCGCGTACCTACCCAATAGTTAGATAATTTCTGGTGACATTTGGCAATTTTTTTACCATCCTTGAAGTGTTTTCAGAAAAGTTCGTTGAAATAAGAGACTGAATGTTCTCATTATTCCTCATTTCATGTGTAAATCTGAAATGGGGCACAGAATAAGCTGTCTTTTGTGAATTTTAATTTTCTCAATAAGAAAGGAACAAACTGTATTAAAATTGTAATACTCAGTGTATACCGATAACCAAAGATGACTACAAGTCCCACTTGACTTCTGCAATGACAAGAGGTGCTCAAAGTGGTGACCATGTGGTCCAGACACTTCCGGTGACGGCAAACGACTGCTTGAGCCACGTTGACCAACGTGTTCTCTTGGATGGCTGCACGTGCTGTTTCAATTGACCGTATATCTCAAACTGATCACGAATGCGTGCAACTGTGAGGCGTGCTGGGGGTTCTGTTATACACACTCACGCCTCCATTGTCGTACTTCCACAACGTTCTCAAATTTCAAATACCACTCCAAATTCTTGCGCTCGAAGGACGACTGTTTCCATCATTGTCTTTGACTGCCCTGCCTGTCGCATGGTGACACTAGCATTCATTTGATTGACACCATCTTTTGAGCAAATGTCATATTACACAGTGCTACTGCAATTACATTGAACTTCAAAAGTGATACACAGATAACATCTCTTAAAATGTGCATACGTTTTTTTGGCGCCCCCGTATATGTTTTAATAACACACACGCACCGTATTGTATACCTGACTCAATAGACCAGTGATCTAGGGCCCCCACTTTTCTGCATGGCATTTGCTTTAAGGAAAGTTTGGGCATGATTCATAGTTCACTAAAAGTAAATGTTCAACCGCCTCCAATTTCCTGTTGTGTTTGCTTTTCCACTGACTGTTCTATGTCTAGATACCAACTGTGTTTTTCTGGATGTCTTTCTGATGGCCTAGGTGTGCATGGGAGTGGAATTTCGCTCTGTCCACACCTCTGAGCTGGACACTCAGTCCTGTTTGATGTTCTCTGGCTTCTAGGATTGAGGTGGACACATTGTAGACACCAGCATCTGAGATGTGAGTTACTTTGTTTCACTTGCACTTGTCATAGATGTTGGCTTTTTGTCTTATTGCTGATCGGCAGCTTGTGATGTTTAACGGAACTAGAAGTCTGGCTTAAGATCGAGTGGATTTTCTGAAACAGGTTTATTCAAGTATAAATTGCATGCAGTAAAACCCACCTATTTTAAGGGTCCAATCCAGTGGTTTGTAGTCAGTTTACCGAGCTGTGAAGCCATCAGCATAACCCAGGTTGTTTGTTTGTTTGTTTTTTAAAGATTTATTTTTATTGTTTTTGACAGAGAGAGAGATACAGAGACAGAGAGAAAGGGGAGGGCCCAGAACAGTCTCCATAGTTGCACATCATTGGTTTTTCCACATAGTTTCACTCCACAGGTGGGCGTGGGGCCTCACAGGGCAGGAACTGGGCCGAGGTCTTCACCCCGGTGAGAACCGAACTGGGGGCACTCCCCAGCTCAGCATATGGTTCCGCACAGGCCGGGGCCGGGATTCGATCCTCCGTCCCCGGGGCTGCAAAGTGAGCGCCTAACCCACTGAGCCATCCCTGCTTCCCTTTAACCCAGGTTTTGGATGTTCTCAGTGCCCAGGAGGCTAACTCGTGTCCGCTGGCCGTCACCTGCCCCTTGGGCACGGTGCCACCTCCTGTCTCTGCAGGCTTCCCGCTCTCAGAACCAGCAGCTCTGTGCCCAGCTGAGTTTACCCTTCCCCGGCCCGCCCGGGCCAGGCTAAGGGGGGAGGCGGTCGGCACCCCGGGCTCCTCACAGGCTCTCGGTGTGGAGCCACGTGCCAAGTCACTGGCTCAGGCTCTGCAGGGGCTCATTGGACCGGATCCTGTGCGTCGTGGGAGTCGTACCCAAGGGGCCCCCGTGGACAGGCGAGGAGGCTGGGCAAGGGGCCCAGTCCCCAAAGCGCGGGACCTTCATGGTTCCGCCCCCTGCATCTTGACATGCGCCTTAGTAGCTCTGTGTCTGGTGGCAGTGCTCAGTGAGCTACTTAGAAGAGCGGCGAAGCTTCAGGACAGTGCAGGGCTGACAAGACCCCGGGGCTTGCAGAAGCACAGGGAAGTAGGGGCTGTTGCAAAGCAAAGGATAATAAACACGATTGGGGGAGATCACTGTAGATCACGCGTGTCCAACCCACGGCCTGCAGGCCGCATGCGGCCCTGGACGGCTTTGAATGTGGCCCAACACAAATTCGTAAACTTTCTTTTTTTTCTCCAAAGCGTTATTTTACTGTTTTTGACAGACAGAGAGAAGGGGGAGGCCCAGAGCCGTCTCCATAGTTGTACATCATCCGTTTTCGACGTGGTTTTGTTCCACGCAGGTGGGCGCAGGCTGTGCAGGGCGGGAACTGGGCTGGGGGCCTCCCGCATGGGAAGCTCACCCCCTGTAGCCAGAGGCTGAACAGGGTGGGGGGTGGGGAGGGGTGAGAACCGAACTGGGGGCCTCCGCATGGGAAGCTCACCCATTTCAGCATAGGGGTTCACATGGGCCGGGGCTGGGGTTCGATCCTTGGTCCCCTGGGCTGCAAAGTGAGTGCTTAATGCACTGAGCCATCCCGGCTTCCCCTTATTTACAAATCAACAGCAGCTACATTGTAGGCAGAGAATTCTGGGGCCACCTGTTGGCTTTGATCTGGGAGTCACACCCCCTTTACCTGTTCCCCCAAGGACTGAGAAGGAGGGAGCAGCAAAGTCCTGACCGCCCAGCAAGACTAAAGTCATGACCTTCTGGAAATGGCAGGGGCAGCTTCCGCGGTCACCTTGTCGGGGACACTTTCTAGCGTGGCTGGGCCGGGATGCTTCTGTGAACCTAACACTTGTGATGTTGCCGACGGGCCTCTTGCTTCCTGTTGGTTTCTGTGGGACTTTCAGTTGCTCCCCTAAAATGAGCAGCGTGCCAATCGCCGCCCTCCACCCACACACAGGGCCGCCCCTCCCGTTGGCCATGGGCGCTGAGTTTTCTTGGGGGGTCTGCCTTTGAGCCAACGACAGTTGAGCCCCCAGCCTGCGCAGGGCCTCCCCTCCCTCCCTTGCGTCTCACAGAAGGGCTGCCCCTGTAGCCCTCCTCCTGCTCCCCCAACGCCAGCCGACCTTGCTGCTCCCACGCCTCCCTTCCGAGGCAAACGAGGAGGGCGCCACGCGGCATCTCAGACGACCGACTCTGCACGGAGGCAAGTCCGCGTGCGGCGCTCTTGGCCCGGTCGCTCGGGTTTCTGTGGCTGTTTCTCGTTTGCTTCGTAGTGGATTAATTCTTAAAGTTGTGTTCCTTCTTTTCCATCGCTCAGCTGAATAAAAATAGATCATTTATTGGGTGTTGAAATCTCTGTGTTTTATTACATTTTCATTACGAGATTACTGCTTTTTTTCTCCAGGTGGTCTGTTGCCAACTCTTTCTTTGAAGCATGTAGTTTCTTTTTTTCTCGCCAGCAAGAGTGCAAGTTCTCAACAGCGCCGTTAATGCCTTAAGTTTCCTTTCGGCTGTGCACCATGGCTTGTGAGTGGAATCCCTTGCAGTCTGCGTTGCCCTGTGTCATGGCTCGTTTATCAGGCGTGCACACTGCAGCCTTTTATACCTTGCTGTAAATGCCACTGGTGGCCTCCACGCGGCATGCATGTGCACCGTATGTCCCATGGATACGATGACCCCTATTTTTCTAACCCAACATGAAGAAATCGATGTGTGGGTTACTCCCATGTAGAAGACAACATGAATTTTTGGTCTAACAATTTGAGACAGAAGTATTGTCTTGCACACGTAAAGGTCCGGGATCTCTATCCAGGGTAGTAGTTGTGAGAGCAAGGCCCTTGTTCCTCCGGGTTCCACGTGGGGGATGCGGGGAGAGGGCCAGGCCCACAGAGGTGCTGTCCGGTTGTTCTAAAAAGGGTTTTAATTGGGATAAAATTGACACTTAGCATTCTGTTGGTTTTAGGTATACATGTGATTTGATGCATCTGTTCATTGATTTGATACATCTATCCATTGATTTGATACATGTATTTCATTGATTTGATCCATATATTCATTGATTTGATACATGTATCCATTGCAAAATGATCTCCAGAGTAAGTTAGTTACTATCTGCCACTACATGGTTGCAATTATTTTTTTCTTATCATAGGAACCGTTAAGATCTGTTCTCTCAGCAGTTTTCAAGAATACAGTACAGAATTGTTAACTAAAGTCACCATACCATTCATTACATCCGCCAGACTTATTCATCTTATAAATGGAAGTTTGTGCTTTTTTTTTCTTAAGATTTATTTATTGTTTTTGACAGAGAGAGAGAGATACAGTCAGAGACAGAGAGAGAGAGATACAGTCACAGACAGAGAAGGGGGAGGGCCCAGAACCGTCTCCATAGTTGCACATCATTGGTTTTTCCACATAGTTTCATTCCACAGGTGGGAGTGGGGCTGCACAGGGCAGGAACTGGGCCGGGGTCTTCACTCTGGTGAGAACTGAACTGGGGGCACTCCCCAGCTCAGCATATGGGTCCACGCGGGCTGGGGCTGGAATTCGATCCTCGGTCCCCAGGGCTGCAAAGTGAGCGCCTAACCCACTGAGCCATCCCAGCTTCCCCAAGTTTGTGCTTTTTGACCCTTTTTATCCATTTTGCCCACCACCACCCCTGCAACCACTAATCTGTTCTCTGTGTCTACAACTTCAAGTGGTTCTGTACCAACCTCTGGCCTGGCCTCTCACCTCCTTGGCAGTGTGGACACCAAGTTGGTGTATTTGGCAAGCAGATGACCTAGAAATTCACACGTAGTAAAAGAGGAGGTGGAAATAGAAGCATGTGAACTCAACTAGGGACCCTGTGTGTGGCTGTTAATAGCCGCGTCCCGTGTGCAGCTCTGGCAATTTCAGGTGTTGTTATGCTACCGATCTCAATCATTTGCAGCCCTGTTTTTGTCTAGGGTGAACTTGCATTGAGGTGTAGAAATGGCGCAGTTGTAAGAGCAGTGTCAGGTTTTAGGAAAGGAGCCCCCCTGCCTTGTAGGTCTGTCTCTCTTAAAGGCACGGATAGTGTCACTTATGCCTGACTGGAGCTGGGAGACACTGAGGAAGAAATCACGTTTCTCTCTCCATTCCCCCGCCTGTATCAAGACATTGGGAGTGTTAATGGCTGTCGCCCAGCAGCAGAGGGTTCCTGTTCATGTCTTACGGAGACTGGAATGAGCATGGATTTAGGAGTGTGCGTTTGTAAGAAGGGCAGCGAGGCGGGGCTGATGAAAGCCCTGGCCGTGCAGGGCAGATGTTAGAAGACATGCTTTCGAGGACAAACAATAACATTTTGGCAGTCGGTGCAGTTGGTGACGTGTGACTCAGGCAGTGGGATTGAGAGAGATTCCAGTGGTCACCCACTTGCATGCTCAGCTCACCCCACAGATCACTTTCTAGGAACTCCTGATGTCCGATGGCGGTGATATTTGCCCACTGGCTTCAGTGTGGTTTGAGGAACTAGGGACTGGCATTATCAGAGAAGCAGTGTCCAAGTCTCTGATGACTGTGTCCTTGATCGGTGGTGAGATGCTCAGGATGTCCCTGCCTGCTCTAACTTCCTGCAGGGCACGCCTGGTGCGGACACGCGTCCTGGGAAACAAGGCTTTTGGAGACAGGTTGAGTGACCCGTTTGGAGGTTGGGCTTATTTGAGTCAATGGAAGTCGGTGCCTGAGCCCATCCAGGATTTACTGAATGAAATCAAAGGAGACCTTTGTACCAGTAGGTTATCGTTTTCTGCTTTGGGTCCAATATGCAGTCTGAGGCTTCCCTGGAAAGATCCCTTGAAGGGAACAGAATTCCTGGAGTTTGGTCCTAACTCTGTCATTAGCCACCCACGTGACAATGGCCCCGAGCGAATAAAGGGATGATGTGTTTCTCCTGCCAGTGGAGGGCTGGGTCCCGATGCTCTCGGGGCCGGCCCAGCACACGTGGCTGCTCAGTGTTCAAGACGGCCCATGGCTCCAGGTTTGGACTCCTGGAGTCCTGGGGGGTCCGCTGCCCTCCAGTGTCTGGACAGCTGTTCTTGGGGTCTTCTCTTGTCTCCTTATAGGGAGTTGTCTGTAGGAATTATGTTCCCTGGAACTTGTGACTACACTTCCAGGAAAGGCCCAGATTCCAGCAAATTCCATTCTGATGAGGGAGTCTGAGGGCATCTCTTGATGATCTGGACGATTTGAACCGTATCAGGGAGAATCAGGCTTAGACACTCAGTGTAAATAGAAGTTGGGACCTCGGGGACCCTTGTCTGAGGCTCACAGCTCCCTTTGGAAGCGATACAGGCTCCTAGCAGGTGGCAAGCCGTGCAGATGGAGGTTGTTGTCCCTTTTCCTGACTAGTCCTTGGAGAATCAACTCAGAGACTGGTCAGCTTTTTTCTTTTTCTTTTAAAGCAGCATACAAAAAATTAATTTTTTCCCTATGGTTAAAATATGTAGCTTCAGAATCTTTATTACAAACGGGTAATCTTGGGAGGCTGGGAGAGCTCAGCAGATTGAGCGCTTGCCTTGCATCCGTGAGGTCTGGGGATCAAATCCAGGCCCCGGCCCGTGCAAACCCACATGCTGAGCTGCGGCACCACTGGTACCCGCCAGCGTGGTGGGGAAGGTGCTCGCCTCCCATGCAGGAGGCCCCTGGTTTGGTGTCCGCCCCGTGCGGCCCCGCATGCACCTGTGGGGATGAAACCACGTCACCGCTAATGACGGACAACTATGGACACTGCTCTGGGCCCTCCCCTTCTCTCTCTCTCTCTCACCTTCTGTCAAAATAATAGACTCAGTCTTAAAAAAGAAAAGTAATCTGTTGTGAATTTAAGAAGGTCCCTGTGTGCTTGACGCGCTTGGGTGGGAACAGTTGTCCAGGAAAGCAGACGTCTTGCACTGTGGTTCACTCTCAGGATCGCTCTGATTGCGAAAGACGTTTGTTTCTACCTTGAGCCCCGTTTTGATTTTCCTCATTTGCTTTCTTGGAAACGTTTGCTCGTCTGGTCTCAGAGGAGGTCTGAAACAGGAAGAGAGTAACGGGCTGTTTCATAAGCAGCATCTGCTTCTCGCCCTGAGTCCTGCAGCCTGAAACTGTTCCTGTCCCCCAGCCTGGCCCTGAGCGCCAGCGCAGCCCCCCGGCGGCGGCAGCTGCTGCTCTCTGTCAGCTGATACATATTTGATGGACAGAATAGATGGGCGATTGATTGAATGGATGTGTGCTGAGACATCCACATAAGAGAGTGTCCTGGAAGGACTTGTTAATCACTCATGTTTGGCATCATGCCTTGTGACAACTGGGGGTGGTCCTGGTGTCACCTGTTGGCCTTGGATGCTGATGGAAGACCTTCTTTCGCACAGACCCTGGTCCTGCAGAGGGGCGGAGGGACCCCAGTTCAGGATTCCAGGCGCTTCCGGCCGGTGCGGGGGTCTTGTCATGGGGGTGCCTCGTTGCGCTTCGTAGTTAGAGCTTTGGGTGCATTCCTTTTGATGCTCTGGGAATGGGGTTTTTCAAGTTTCATTTGTTTGTTTAGTTCTAGTACGTGCAGGATATTGCACTTTAATGCAATGGAAGACCTTTTTATCCTTCTGAGTTATAGGAAGAGTTTTCCCGCTTCGCTTCCTGTGTGTGTTGCAATTAATTGTTAGGGACTAAGAAGACCTTTATGGGGTCATTTATGTCACTTGGGTTTGCCACGTTTAGTTCTCCAAACCACCAGGAGGGTGCCCCAGTAACAGAGACTGTTAGGCTTTTAAATTAGGAATTATTTAATTTTTTGTGATTTATTTTGGTTAATTATAGACACACAGAAACAGTGCTAAGAGGTCCCGTGTGCCATCACCCTCTGCCTACAATGGTGACGCCTTGCATGACCTTAGAGAGGAAATCATGGTGCCTCGTGCAGAGTCCTACGCGCCATGGTGACCTCGCCCAGGGTCCTAACAGGGGAGCTCACAGGGTGAGCGTGTCCTCAGCTGTGAGCTGCACTGTGAAGATCAGTGTAAGCCATAGCTTCTCTTTCAAGACTGGGACGGAGCCTGAATTGAGAAGGGGATGGAATGCGTTGGCTGTGAGCAGGCACGGGGTGAGGCTCGCCTTGGCCTTGCTTGGCGGCTGACGTGGGTACGGCAGGTGACAGCACGCCGGAAGGCAGGGTAAAGCCTGCGGTGCGCACTGCCCGTGCAGGGCGTGGGGCACACGCTTCCATCGTTTTCGATGCTGAAACAAGACAGGCCTTGCCCTGTGCCGCTCCGTGCAGGCGGGCGGGGACTGTGAGGGAGAGGGGCTGGCCTCCTTTAAGGCAGGGGCCAACTTGGGCCCACCCCCTGCTTTTGTACAGCCTGTGAGCTAAGAATGGCTTTATGTGCTTCCATGGCTGCAAAGAGTAATGGTTTGTGACACATGACAATGATCATGAAAGTCAAATGTCAGTGTCCACCAAGTGGTTTTGGAACTTAGCCACACCCATTCGTTTATGTATTGTCTGTGGTTGCTTTCTTGCCACAAAGAATGCTGCGACCCAGACCCTCGGCCTGGAAAGCCGAAAGGCAAGTGTTTTATCTCTGGCCCCTTACAGAACCGGTGTGCAACCCCTGCCTGCTCGCTGGCGAGCCCCGCCTCCCTGGTGTGATTTGTCCTTTATCCTGTCTCCTGATCGTGTCATTTGCACCTGGCTTGTTGATGCCTGGGATTCCACTGTTAGAGTTACTTCTTTGATGTGAACTTGGCCCCAGGTAAAATGCTGATAGTCTCGGGAGAGGTGAGACGTTCAGCCTCCCATTATTTACACCCCAGGGTTGGAAGGCTTTGTCAGAGCGGAGCTGGGCTATTGCCTAAAGTGAGAATTGTCAGCTCACCAGAGCCTCACCCCCACCACAGAGTGGAGTGACAGCCGGGTGACATGAGGATTGGAGCAGAGTTGTACGGCAGGCCCACTGCTAGGAGCGGGAGGGGCTTGGCCGTGTCCCCGTTCCTGCTGCTTGTCTGCAGTCCGGAGCAGGCTGCCCCATCTTTTGGCTTCCTTGGGCCCCAGCAAAAGTACCCTCACACGCAGGATACCTGATGAGCTAAACAAGAAACGCAAAACAGCCTCCTCATGTCTTAAGGAAGTGTACGCATTTGGGTTGGGCACTGAAAGCCTCCCTGGGCTGCACGCGGCCCACGGTTATTCTGGAGCTTTCTGTGGCATGCTAGTTGAACATACTGAGGGTGACGGCGCATTTCTTGCCTTGGTAGCCACGATTCATGATGGTGGCTTCTCCTAACGCCTTACCAAAGATGAGAACATGTGCGGGAGCTGTGACGAGATTTCTGTCTCACCCGTGGTACGTGGGCCCCCAGACGCGAGAGAAACTCCGTTTCCCCCAGAAACACCGTTACGATTGGGATGCCCAACGTCACACTGTACAGTTGTCACGCGATGGTGTCCTGCTTGTGTGTGTGTCGTGGCCAGTGTACCTCTCAGCCCTGCTGGCGGACTCCCGAGGCCATTTAGAGCAGCTGCGAAGGGAGCGTGTTCTTCTCGCCTGGTTTCTGGGGAGAACAGTTCGGAGTGAGAAGCCGGTCGAGGCTTGCACGAGGTCCTGTTTGTAACGTGGACACTGCTTTAACGGGCACGTTTCTGCTTTAGTCCTGCTTGATGTGCGCCGCAGGGGAGAAAAGGTGGCATTGCCTGTGGGGCCCTCGTCACCCCCCTCTCCCCCCCGGGTCTTGCATTTGCTTTCTGGACTTCTGCACGCGCCATGCCAACAGGCTGGAGGCGG
The DNA here is from genome assembly GCA_004027555.1 of Craseonycteris thonglongyai. NCBI lineage: Eukaryota > Metazoa > Chordata > Mammalia > Chiroptera > Craseonycteridae > Craseonycteris > Craseonycteris thonglongyai. Next base: position 2,139 of record PVKE010029002.1, on the reverse strand, counting down.
CTGCCTGGTGGGGCGGGCATGGCCTGCACAAGGCCTGGGGAGAAGGGCTGAAGGGCGCGGGGACAGCGCCGTGCCTCCCCGGAAGGCTGCGGGCACCGCTGGGGAGCGCACCCGCGGGTCCCGGCACTCCTGCTCCGACGAGGTCTGCCCAGAACGCAGCAGCCGCTGGCCACACGGCCCTCTGGCCTGGGCCCGGGCTGTCCCCTGGTAGGAGCAGTGGCTCCGGGGGTCTTCAGTAAGTGCGCGGCTGGTGGCAGTGCATGGGGGGCAGGCACCATGCTGACGGGCCCCCGGGCTCTGATCCTGGCTTCTCTGCACGCCTTCCCCGAGTGTGAGCAGCAGGGGAACAAGCGTCCGGAGCGACTGGGACCGCTCACAGCCTGACACCAGGAGCCGGCCGACTGCCTTTGTCGGCTGCTTTTCAGGAGCCCTGTGTCCCGGCATGAGTAGGACAAAGCTGTCCCCTGAGAGGGACTTGGCTCTGTGGGGCAAGGTGATGGCGGGAGTTGATTTCATTTCTAGCAGAGGCGTCAGGAGTGCCCTGAGCGCCCTGCAGTTAGGAATTTGAAACCACTGGGCAGAGCGGAGGTGATGCCCAGGGCGAGAGGCAGTCACGGGAGGGGGACCCCAAGGAGCAGAGCCATGAAGGGGGGGTCCACAGGGGCCAGAGGAGGAAGAGCGCGGTGGGCGGAGAGACTCCAGGGATGGGCATTGTCAGAGCTGCCGGTGGTGTCTCTCCCCACACACTCACTCATTCATTCAACAACTGTTGGGTCAGCGCTGTCTCAGGCGCTGCGCTCCATGCTGGGGGACAGCAGCCGGAACAAAACCGGCGAGGTTTGTGTTCGTGGCCTACACTGCCCGGCTGGGGAAGGACAGAGAAGCAGATGTGCCCCGGAGGTGATTGGCTACAACCCTGCTGACTGGCATGGGGGAGTCCAGGCGGCTGTGAGAATGTGAGAGGGCATCTCAGCTCATCCCCAAGGCGGGGACGTGCATAATGGGGCCTGGTGGGTGAGCGGAACGGGGACAGCTTGTGCAGAGGTCCCGAGGCTGTCCTGGATGGATGAGCAGAGGGACAGACAGATTGGCTGGACAGCTTAGCCATGACGTGTGCTGTTTAGGAAGTGAGCTCTTGTCCTCAGAGCACTGGGCAGCGTCGGAGAAGTGGGTGGACCGTTGGCATCTCCTGGAATATTCCAGAGGCCTGCTGACTTGGACTGGGGGTGCTCCTGGACACAGACGGTAGGACACCAATTACCGGCAAGGCTTTGGGATACCCCCCTCGTCTCTTCCCACTGCAACCTGAACCGTCACCTATCCAAGCGCGCCCCTCCATTCCTGTTACGCTTGAGGTCGCAGACTGTTTGCTTTCAGTATTGAAAACGCTATCCCCAATGGTTGAATTGAACGTCTGTGGGTTTTCTTTTGAATCCTAGGTGTTGGGACAAATTGCTCTAGATTATTAGAAGATAGTGAACGCGTAACTGTAACTCGTCCTGGCCAACGCGCTGCGGAGCCCCGAGAAGCTTCCATCCTCGGACCTCCCCTCGCGTACACACACGCTGCATAATTGCTTCATTAGGAATCCTGTTTGCCGAGCGCATTATAGAGTTTTGCTTTTTAAAAAGACATTATCTGGATTGTGAGGGGGAAATTGTACAGTCTGCCGAGTGTTCTGCGTTCGGTTCTGCCTTGTTTAAGTGCTGATTGGGAGCAGCGAAAATAACCCCTTTTGTCCGTAATAAAAATGCATGTTGGTATTTAAAGTACATGTGACCCACACAGAAAATACCAGCTGGGCAGCACTTACATCAGTGCAGAAATCCTTTGACACGCCCGTTGCTCTCTGTATTTGTCCTCATTTGTTTGTGTAGAGAAAATCGTTTTTCCTGCAGAGATTTTTGGGTTAAAACAGCCCTCGGTAGCGTTTGAAATGCGAGCGGCCTTCGATTTCTTCCTCTTTTTGTCTGAGCGGGTTGCATGCTTAAGCGTGGGGTGGGGTGCGTGTGCACGGGAACATTCCTGCCTCATCTTCCCCACTTGTTCTGCTTCCTGTGTAAGAAGTGAGACTAATGAGAGCAGCTGCAGCCACCATTCAGAAGTAAAGGTAGGTGTGCTGGGGGGGGGGGGGGGGAG
>PVKE010029001.1:0-20547 GCA_004027555.1 Craseonycteris thonglongyai | reverse complement strand
TGCCCTCTCCCACCTCCCCTCCCTCTCTCCCTCCCCCCTCCTCCCCTTCCCTCAGGCAATCACCAAGTTATTGAGTGTGTACATAGGTCTCTGTGTCTTTGTTATTTTCAGTTTTATATTCCACCAATAAGTGAGGTCATATGTTTCCTGATTCTTTCAGTCTGACTTATTTTGCTTAATAAGATGGTCTCTAGGTCTATCCATGTTGTCACAAATGACTGTATTTCATCATTTCTTATCGCTGAGTAGTATTCCATTGTGTAAATGTACCACATCTTCTTTATCCAGTCATCTATCAAAGGGCATTTTGGTTGTTTCCATGTTCTGGCCACTGTGAACAGTACTGCGATGAACATGTGGGTACAAACATCTTTAAAGATTAAGGTTTCAGGTTTTTTGGGTAGATACCCACTAGAGGGATGGCAGGGTCATTCAGAATTCTTACACTAAATTTTTAGCCAGAATGATTTTTCTAAATTTTGGATTTTCCTTGGAAAATAACAATAACATAAGCAATATATGATAAAATGAATTTTTAAATCACATTATTAAAGTAAGGATCTTTTCTAGACTCTAAATCTTTAGAAATTTGGGACTCCCCTCCTGTACACATTCAATTGTTAAAAACTACAGATTATATTCATAAAATGGATGCCCAAAATAAGTGCTTTAGAATATCATGGGATCATTTTAGCATGAACAGAAATGTTTCAAAGAATAAAGTGAGAAAAAAGAAGTGAGGAGAATAAAGAAAAAATTTTTTGTTACCAAGAGATATTCTTTTAAAAAGAAAACATAGCACCAAATAGAATAAAATTTTTTTCCACATCAAAAGAGGCCAAATATATGTCTTCCTTCATATTAGATCATGTGATGATATGTAACACTAGTTCATAATTTTGTTAACCACTGAGCTTTCTTCTTCTAATACGAAGCTAACAAATGTCTTAAAGCAGTGGTCCCCAACATTTTGGGCACTAGGGACCAGTTATGTGGACAACAATTTTTCCATGGACTGGGAGTGTGGGTGGGTGGGGATAGTTTCAAGATGATTCAAGTATATCACATTTACTGTACATTTGATTTCTATTATATTTATTTCCATTCAATAATGTTGATTTATTATACATACTTACTCTGTCTGGGAAGGAGGAATAGTATTACATATTCTAAAACATCCAATATAGAGTTGTAGACCTGGAGATGTGCAAGGCTTGGCAGTAGAGGTCCAAATATGGATTGGAACAAGTAGAGAGAAATGAAGATGAGAGGAAGCCAATTTAGCTTTATCACAGTTCTCAGACTTCAGTGAAATCTTCATTTACTAAATCACTAGGTTCTGTCCAGGCCAGCAAAGCAAGGAAAATGCAATGGGACCATCGGTACAACGATTGGGTTATGGTCCCAATTATCTTTGTAGAAATTATCTTTGGTCTCTTTTAATTTAGACTTGGTTCAGCAGATTTACTAATCACCATGAGCACTATTTTAGCTACTGCTTAATTTTCTCTATACCTAATATATCCTTTGTACATGATATTTTACCATATACAACCTATTCAAATGCTTAGTTGGGCATCTATGCCTCACTAAGTTATATACTGGTCATTTGGTTAAGCTACTATTTTAGCAACTAGAACACAGGTGTATGGGTTATGAGCTTCATTTGCTTACTTATTGAGGAGAGTTGTTTTCAAAGCTTTTGGTCTTAAAATCTACTATTCTATGAGGAAAATAAAAAACTATTTTTTTTAATGTGGGTCATCTCTATAGATATTTGCCAAATTAGAAATTAATGGAAAGTTTTGAAATTATTTATTCATTCATCTTAAGTAACAATAATAAACTATATAGTGACATTAGTAACTTATTATTAACATACAAAAATATATTTGGAGCATGTAGTGGGAAAAATATTTTTTTTTACATTTTTGCAAGTAGCTTTACCTGACTTCATTGAAGACACCTGGATTCTCTTATCTGTTTTCTGTCTTCAAAGTGACACAATTTCATACATCGTGTGGTCTATGCAAAACTCCACAAATATTCATAAAGAATACATAGTTTTAAAAAATTACAATTATTATTATGATCTCAAAAACCTCTTAAGGGCTGATGGGATATCCCAGGGATTTTTTTTTTTTAAGATTTATTTTTATGGTTTATGACAGAGAGAGAGATACAGAAACAAAGAGAAGGGGGAGGGTCCAGAACAGTCTCCATAGTTGCACATCATTCGTTTTTCCACATAGTTTCATTCCACAGGTGGGAGTGGGGCTGCACAGAGCAGGAACTGGGTCGAGATCTTCACCCCGGTGAGAACTGAACTGGAGGAACTCCCCAGTTCAGCATGTGGGTCCACACAGCCCGGAGCTGGGATTCGATCCTCCGTCCCTGGGACTGCAAAGTGAGTGCTTAACCCACTGAGCCACCCTGGCTTCCCCTGCCAGGGATTTTTATAACACACTTTGAAAACTTCTGCTGAGGAATGATAAGGATAAAACACAATAAAATTCGTAGACATGCCCCAACTATGCCCTCCAATATGTACACACCCAAAGCCACAAGTTAAGCACTAAATTCACTCACTCTTAATATCACTTATTGTTAACAAGTATAGAAATATGAAAAAAAATTCCAAAGATAATTTATGAAAAAAAAATCTTTGTAAGATTTTTGGAGATATCTCTATTATCTGTCTTTCTATCTATCTATAATCTATCTATCTTTAATAAAGAAAGGTCTATTTTGAAGTGATAAAATTATTTTACTTAAGTTTTATACTAATCTGTTTCTCTGATTTAAGAATTAATTTAGGTGAGCAAGACTGATTACTTTTAGTCCATCATCTCACTTCTATTTGTCAGAGCACCTGTTTGCTAGAGCAATAAAAGTTAATAAAGGCTGTCTGTACTTAAGTAAGAAACAGATAACACACATTGACAAAGTTTTCTGGCTTTTCTTTACATGAAAAAAAGAGAGAAATTACAACTTTTTATTATTTTTCACACTTAAAAAAAGGAATCCTTAATAGATTGGTGTACAAATCCTCTCCAATTAAGTCTCATTTTACTTAGAGCAATATAGCATTCAATTATAGAAAAAGACATGTGATGTATACAAATTGGAAAAAAGTGATTCAAAATATTTACTAAATAAGCCTTAATATTCTATGACATCAAAAGCTAAAAATACGATCAGGAGCACATAAAGTATCAAGTGTCAGAAATAATTGATTCACAAATACTGATTTATCTCAATTTATAGCAAATCCCCTCAGCTCTATTCTCCTGAAGGGGTCTCTATACTCTTTTATTATAGTACTATTTAATTGTAATTATTTATTTGTGTGTCTAGAAGTTCTAACAGAGCAGGAACTATTTTTATTTATTTCTGTATATGATTACCTAGCAAAGTGATGTAAATTTGATTATCTATTATTTGATACATAAATAAATGTACTAACTTTTTTTTGAAGAGAAAGTAATTTTTCCAAACTCATACACCCACAGGTGATTGGTACAATTAAAGTTTATAACCTCTGCAATAGAATTATTTGCTGTCTAGTCTCTACCATACTCTACCAACAATCAGATATTTATTCTTAAGCAAGTCACTCTCTATTTTGGAGGTATTACTTTTTCATATATTAAACTAAGTGGTAAACCACCTGGTTACTACATTCTACTCTAGTTCTAGCATTTTAATTTTAATATTTATTCTATTTCCAATTGGATGCATTAGTACTATATTCATTACAATAGGTCAGAAAAGATTGTTTCTTTGTTTATTTTTGCCTCACAAGATATGATCAAATATGTAATATATAATATGATCAAACCATGGGACAGTAAATATCCATGCGGTAACAAGATGGAGTGTCTGCCTACTTACAAAGCTGATTATTTACCCTGGGACCAACCAAGACAGGAGCTACTGCGGCCAGCACACAACTACCGGCCAGCGTCCACCAGGTTGGATGGTAGAACCACACACCAGGATGACTACTCCATGAAGGGGCTAGTGACCACCATGAGCTGTAAGCCTCCGGCCATGCCCAAGCTCTGTAACGTCCCCCTGGAGGATCTGACCAACTACAAGATGAGCTACGTGGCCCATCCTTTGGAGAAGCGCTTTGTGTATGAGAAGAAGTTCAAACCCTGTGCAACCCCCTTTGAAAGCCTCACCACCCACAAACAGTTCTATCGGGGTCTGATGGGGGTGCCAGCCAAGATCCTGAAACCTCCAGCCAGGACTTGTGGGCTAGACACGCCTTTCTCGAACACCACGGAGTTTCAAGATAAGTACCAGGCTTGGCCAACGCTCCAGGTGTTCTCCAAAGCTCCCGCCCCCTACGTCCCTCCTGACGAAAAGATGGACTTGCTGACAACAGTGCAGGCCCACTACACGTACCCTAAGGGGGCCCCAGCTCAGTCCTGCCGACCAGTGATCTGTGTCAAGAAGGGCGGTCACTTCGAAAGTTCCACCACCACCAAGGACGACTACAAGCCATGGGCCAGCGTGCGCATGGAGCCAGCCAAGCCGATTCCCCAGCTGAACCTGCCCACCGAGCCCCTGGACTGCTTGACCACCACGCGGGCCCACTACGTGCCCCACCCACCCATCTGTACCAAAAGCTACAAGCCCTCCTGGTCTGGCCCTCAAGGAGGTGTCCCTGTGGAGGCCCAGACCACATACAACATCAGCTTTACTCCCAAGGAGATGGGAAGGTGCCTGGCTTCCTACCCTGAGCCCCCTGGCTACATCTTTGAAGAAACAGATGCTTTGGGCCACAGGCTATACAAGCCGGTTTCCCAGACAGGCGCTGGTCAGAACAATCCCCTTTCTGTAGGTGACGCAGAAAACCCCAACCAGCAGGAGTTGGCGATGTCAGCCTGATTTTTAAAAATTATTTAGAAATTGAGCAATACTTTTGAAAGCAGATGTTTGGAAGTTATTCATTGGACAAAAAAGAATCTCCCCCACTCCCACCCCTATACGTTCATCATCATTTCCAGGACACTTGAATAAAATGAGAATCACTTGACTCAAGGAAAAAAAACAAAACAAACAAACAAAAAAAACCAAAATCATGACAAAATACAAAATAATCTTACTATAAATAAGTAGTAATTTAAGACATAATTAAGGCAAAAACTTCCCATTTTATTCAATGCATCATTACTATCACTTGCTGGCCATTATTTTCAAAAAATATAAAAACTTAAATCCCTAAAAGTTTATATTAACCAATAAAGTCATTTAGTGACACTATATTCATACCCCTTTCTGTCACAGGCTGTGAGAGGTCATACTCTATATACTCTAAAGCTATTTACCAAGACAATCATCTTTTCTAAACATTTCTTCTGCTTCTAAGGCACTAAAATAATCCCACACTTTCAAAAAATCAATTCAGTAAGTATTTTATAATAGGACTTCTTATTATTTAAAATGTGTGCTATTAAATACAAAAAGAAAAAAAAGGATAGATATTTAATAAATAAAGTGGGAAAATTACTTATAACAAAAGTAGTCACATGGCCTGGCATTCATTTCTTTGTAAAAAGCAATTCTTTGGGTTTCATATATGAGATTAGTCAAGCTTGGACAAAACATATAAAATTTCAGAACACATGGAATTTCCATTACATCAGAGATTTTCTCTTAGAAGGTTTATTGATTTTTTTTTTTTCAGGAAACTATCTTTAAAAAACAACATAGATTAGTGGCTAAGAACTTAGGTTATATGGAACCACACAGCCTCAGTTCAAGTCTAGCACATCTTTGGGTTAGTTACTTAATTTTTCTTCACTTTAGTTTCTCTGTATTTAAAATAGTTTAATAGCAGTACCTACCTCACAGTCCTGTTTAAGAATTCATGTTGGGATGCCAGTTGAATGCATACCTCACAATCACAAGGTCTGGGGTTCATTTCCCGATCCCGGCCTGTGCAACCCCATATGCACAACTGGTTACCTCCAGTATGGCTTGGCACTGAAGATTCTTGCCTCCCCTGTGGGAGGCCCCTGGTTCAATTCCCATCCCATGCAGCCTTATATCCACCTGTGTGAAATGAAACCACTTCACAGCTAATGATGTGCAACTATGGAGACTGCTCTGGGCCGTCCCACCTTCTCTTGCTCTCCCTTTCTCTCTCTACTTTCTCTCAAAATAATAAATAAAAACATTTTTTTAAAGAATTAATGTTAATAATTATAAAGGGCTTATAAAAGTTCTAGGCATATAGTTAGCATACTTTGAGTGCTTGATAAGTAAATCTGATCATAATGGCTTTCTTTTTTTTTATTGTTAAATTTATTGGGATGACATTGGTTGGTAAAATTTACATAGTTTCCAGGTATACATTCTACATAACATTGTCTGCACATTTCACTATGTGTTCACCAGCCAGAATTAGCTCTCTTTCAACATATTGGCTTTCTATGCATACCTGGGTATACCACAAAAAAAATTTCAACCTATAACAAAAACTAAAGAGATTGCATAAAATAGGGAGTATAAAAAAGCCAACTGGCTAAAATAATGGGGGATGATGAAAGCTACACAAACATAAACAGTGAGTTTAAAGAAAGAAGATGGGAAAACAAATCATATCTGTGTCCAATATGTAGTTAATGTCCAGCTTGGTATAATATGCATGAGCAGCAATAAATGTTTGCAACTTGTTTTAAAACATAAAATTTTAAAGTGCTCCAAGAAGTTCTATAGTATTCTTTTGGAAAAGAAAAATAAATTAGCTGTTCTATGTTCCACAAGCAATATTAAATAAAATGTTGAAAAGACTTTCTACTAAAGAAACGCTTTGTACTATATTACACCTGGGTAAAACAATAACTAAGCATCTTTGTGTTTGGAACACTAAGAAATTTAGGTTTGGAATAAGGTAGGATAATTTCATAACAAAGTACAAAATTTTGCCACCAACTATAATTACTTCTAAAAGAACACTAAAAGAACGTTTTGATGAACGTAATTTCATAGGAAAGACCAAAATATAGACAATATTAAAAAAGAAAATGAGAGGGGAAACAGTACAGAACATAGTCAGGGATTCTATAAATAAGTTTGGTAGAAAATAAATCAAGAAGGGTAAAGATAAGTCCTGGGAAGTCTGACAAAAGGGTGGTTTCATGTTTTAAAAGAAAAAGAGCAAGAAAGGTTAAGAAAACATTAAGATATTAGTAGGAATAGTAGGGACATTTTCAGGAGAAGCTATGTGTTGGGGGGTAGGGATGTAATTAGATGTCATAGTTAAAAAATGACAAGAAAGTACGGCAGGATATAAATTCACACTCATTTTTAGATATAGGTCTTAATTATTTTAAAAATATAACATATTAGAACTGAAAGAAACTTAAGTATTGTCCCATTCAACCTTCTCATTTTAGATATTAGGAAAACAAGGCTCAGAAAAATGTAACAACTTGCTTAAAGTCACAGAACTGGTCAGTTAGCAAAATTACAACTTGGATCCAATCACTTGATTCATTAGGTCAGTGCTCTTTACACCCAACCTTTCACAGCGGAGAGTTGATGTTTTTTCCCCTCACCCAATTACCTATAAAATGATATTCCCAATAATCCAGAGAAATTAATAGATTCAAAATAATTGTGAATGTATATCAGACAAAAAAAACAAACCAAAAACACAAAAACAAATCCTTCATAGTACATAATGTTAAAAATACTTCGTAAAAACTATACTTTTAAAATACATAATGATATTTAGCTACCTGTTTATTGTTAAATGAAAATTAATAGTCACTGAACTTGCTAAATGAGATTCCAAGAAACAAAAAAAAGTAACTGTTATAACTAAAAATAATTGTAACCCCTCGATTTGTTGTGCATTATTCACTATATATTTATTGAGCAGTACTGCATGCCAACCACTGCGCTGGAACCCAAGAGTAGAGTAGTCAATCCAAACCTGTTCATTACCAGAGGTGTGTTGATAAGATGATTAACAATTAACTGTCAAGAGCACTTGCCAATTTCCATAGCATAAATACTCCACCATAACTGATGTTATGGTTCAGATGTGACCTCACTGAACATGAAGTTGAGAAGAGGTGTGCAGTAAGACGTCATTACATATTGTTTCTAGGATAACTACTGGCTTTTATAAGCCAGCGTGAGCTCGCTCCACTATACCACTTGAAGCTCCAGGGGTCTCCACACTTTTCAGCCTGCGGGCCACATTAACTATCAAACAGCAGTTTGGGGGCCAACTACACACTCGAGGTCCAAATAAAAAAAAAATCAAAACACAGATGTTGGTTTTAATTATTTATTTAATATTATTTTATTCAGATAAAAAGGTCTCCACGGGCAGGATGAGAGGGCCTCGTGGGCCATAGTTTGGGAACCCCTGTTAGACCATCAGGGAGCATCTTCTGAAAGAGAGACAGATAACGAACAAGAAAACTAAAACCTATGCACGATTGCATATCATAGGATAATGAAGGAGACAGGGTGATGGCTCACTGGGAGAGGATGGTTTAAAGTGGGATGAACATGGCTTTCTGAGGCGATGACATAAGCACTAAAGGATGTAAAGGAGCTGCAGAAAGAGCATTCTGTGCAGTAAGAAAACAGTAATAGGGAAGGGCAATCAGGAAAAACACATTCCAGGAAGCAACCAAACTGTCATTGATCACTAATACATGCAGAGTCCAGTAGGTGGTGTAAAATATTTATTAATATTTACTTTTTTTGTTTATTCACCTTTTATTTCAGAATTTCCTGAAACTGGAACTCAGAGTTTCTTTCCACTTTTTCCCCATCAACATCACCGGCCTTTTTCTACTTTTCTGCTCTCCTTCTAAGGTTCTAAATAAGTGACACAGTGTTCTTAAAATTCTAGATGCGCTCCAAAATCTTTTCAGTGAGGCAAGACCAAACAGACTAACCAGAATGAAACACCTACAAATCAAACAACCCTTTGTAAAATCCACCACTTAATAGTATTAACGACACATACAATTAATATTATACTCCTTCTCACCAAAGACCATTTCTCCTCCAGGAGAAAATGGCTTCCTTATACTAAGAGTATAAGGAAGAAAAAGGTGATAAATAAGAAATAAAATTCATTCTGGCCACATAGAGTTTTTAATTAATTTATAATTTTATCATTTTGGGAAAATGAGTAAGAACTTCATATTCTGTAGGCAGTCTTACATTTCTGTCCATGGTTTGCCATCATGAGAAACTGAGAACATATTAGAAAAAGCCAATCGGTTTTATATTACTGAATGTTTTAATATCCTCTAAAGATAGCTTGTTTAATATATTTTTAGAAATGCACATATTGGTAATCTTACCTTATGTCCTCACCCTCCCAGACATTTCATTTGCACTCAAGGTTTTGACATACTTGTGCATTCCTTTGTGTTTAGAAAACAAGTGAGATGCCAAGAGCACCAGTGATTTCTTTGCTGCGAATAAATACAGCATCGATCTGATCACTGTAAGTCTATGAGAACTTCTACTGCAAATAATGCCAAGATGGTGCTGAAACTATATCAGAAGCAAACTGAACAAATAGAACATTTTTCTATGTTATAGATTTAAGTATCCTTTTCAAAGAATGTTAGGAGTTTTGACCAAATGCTCTAAATATTTATTAAAATTCCACATTTGAAGGAATAAAAATGAGAAATTATTTCACCAATTTGGTACTGAAAAAGGTGCTCTGAGCTGACTTTTGGTTTTCAAGAATAAAGTTCTTAAAGATATACTTTGTGGGAAAAGAAAATCACTTTATATTAGGGTGCACTGGGAATTTAAAAAGAGTGTCTTCTCGCTTCTAGGAAAAGGTTGTCAGGTTTTAATCCTGTTTAATCAATCAATGCCAGTTCTATACCCCAGAACTGGTTTTTAATCTATATAATCAATCAAGGCTACCTAGCTTTAATGAACACGCTTCTGTGGGCCCACAATCAGTATCAGGCTCATGCTTTGAAAGCCAGCCAGTAGGTAGCAAATTCACCCTATTGAATATTTTTAAGGTTGCATTAACCCATTGCCTCTGCTATAAACAACACATCTTCAAAAGAATGCTCCCCAAATAATCTGTATAAAATCAGTATTTTGTTCAGAGACTAAGTGTGACCAAGATAGCTCTTTATTACTTAAGTATGTAATAAATTCAGCTGTTTTATTTCAGATATTCTGTGGTTGTCTCATTTTTCTACAGGGTTGGCTAACTGTAGGTTTTTGTTATAATATTGTAATTCAAATATATTAACATTTTATGAAACTACATAATGCAGGATCCAAATCCATAATCCAAAACTGTTAAGAGTCCAATGCATTTCAAAATTCAAAACCTTTCAAATTCAGAGAGGTAATATTGTACATGTACCATATATATCTCTGTAAAATCTGGGTTTGTACTTGGTAATCCAATAGAACATTTCTACAGCAGATTGGTAGTATAAATAAAGACTATTAATAGTCTCTCATCAGTTCAGGCATTCTGGTAGAATTTTGCTGACAAAGAAGGGCATAACAAGTTCACCACCAAATGAGTAAGAACAAAGCTTTTGGTTTTAAGAGCACTTGTGGAATTTCTCATTTTTGAAATCACAGATGACAGATTATGGAGTTTCATATACCTACTAGCATAAGGATATAAGAATTATTAAGACATATCTATTTTCTGAATGTTCTCACATTTGATAAAATGTAACATAAGTAAAGCAATAATTAAGATTACATGTAATAAGTGTTTAAGATATCCACAGAATGATAAAGGTGTTCCAAGTGGGATCATGGATGTGGAAGGTATCAGGGATGGCTTCCCAGTACTATTGAATTGAGTCCAAAGGAATGTGTAGAAGTTAAATAACTGGATGCAAAAGGGAAGAACATTCCAAGCAAAGTAAAAAGAATGTACTCAATCATAGAGGACAGATGACATGGCTGCCTGAGGGTATTTTATATGTTGAGTTGATGAGTAAAGGGGCAGCAAGAATTTTCCCACTGGAGAATTAAATAAAAACTAAATTTTAGAGAAGCAAAATAAGAACTAGAAAAATATGGTAAAAATGCTGATGTATTACTGAATTTTAAAGCAAAAGTATAAAATAAATATTCATGAGTCTATATGATATAAATAAATGACTTAAAATTTTAATGAGAGAAAGTAGACCATCCTCTGTGCAGAATTTCAAATAATGTGTGTGATATGCCCCTGCCCAAAGAAGGTGAAGCATTAACCCCACCCAATATGTGTACAATGTAGTGACTTTTTTTCCAAAAGAGTACGGCATAGATAGGAGAGAAAGAGTAACTTCTCAGTGTAGAAACCTGACAAATACTCCCTCAGCTAGGTAATCAAGGTTAACATCAACATTGGGGAAGCCAGGATGGCTTAGTGGGCTAAGTGCTCACTTTGCAGCCCCCGGGGACTGAGAATCAAATCCTGGTTCTGGCTTGTGTGGACCCATATGCTGAACTGGGGTGTGCTTCCCACGAGGGAGGCCCCAGTTCATTTCTCACCCCCAGTTCAGCTCCTGGCTCCAGGGGGCATGCCTCCCATGCAGGAGGCCCCTTTGGCCCCATTCCCACCCTGCGTGGACCCCGCCCACCTGTGTGGAACAAAATCATTTCAAAAACTGATGAGGTACAACTATGGGGACTGCTCTGGGCCCTCTCCCTTCTCTTTGTCTCTCTCTTTCTCTCTCTGTTTCTGTCAAAAACAATAAAATAAATCTTTAAAAAAAGAAAGTCGACATTGATGTCATGTTGATAACAGGTACTTCTGATACAATATAATGAGAATGGCACCTTACCTCTGTGGTCTTGCTCACAAAACTCATAACCCAAGTCTAATTGTAAAGAAAACATCAGCAAATGCCAACTGGGGAGCATTCTATAAAATTTCTGACCAGTAAGCCTCAAACTGTAAAAGTCATTGAAATAAGGAAAGTCAGAAAATGTCACAGCCAAGTGGAGCCTAAGGCGACAAAATGATTATAATGTGGCATCCTCGGTGGGATCCTATAACAGAAGAAGAACATTAGGTTAAAAACTAAGACAATCCAAATAAAACACGGACATTTGTTAATAATAATAATAATAATGTGTCATTATTGGTTTATTAGTTTTGACAAATGTAAATGAAGATATAAATGAAGATGTTACCAATGGGGAGACTGGGTGTTGGATAGTCTCTGTATGATTATTTTACTTTTCTTTACCTTATTAGATCATAAAATTTTCTAATTCAGTATTTTATATAAGATTTGCCCAAACCAAACTGTCCAAGGGTTGGAAATATTCTGCCTTTAAACTTCACCTTTGGAGTTGTTACTAGGTTTCTATTATAATATTGATGTAGCACCTTCCCATTCTTCAGTAAACAAGAAATTTGTCTTTGCTTGGGCAATTGGTTATGGTAATTTCTTCAGGAAGTCTTTAATCAACCTCATGAAAAACTCATGTAAGCAATAACTTTGACCCATAACATTTTTGTTACAGGAAGATCTCACATCTTTTGGTAAATGGGCTTATATATTACCCACCCCTCACACTCTCTCCAATTCCAATTAGTGCTATGTCATTAGAGTATCTAATCATAAGCCAATCTGGGTTCTTCCCTGAAATTTAATATAAAACTTCATTCCTTTATTCCCAGGTCACTATGCCCCTAAAATTATGCAAATAAGAAGGAAAAAAAAGGCTTTTTATGGGTTATATTTCTAAAATAAGAGACAGTCATAACATTTAAATTATATTGGCCACATTGACTCCATTATTTTATTCTTAAAAATGATATAGTATATTTGTGAGGGAATACACATATACCAGAGTGAGAAACAGAAGGCAAAAATAGGACAATTTAAATTGCTCTTCTTATAGAAGTAGAAATGGGAAAATCATAACTGATCATTAAATCAAATCATGTTAAATCAGCACTAGATTGTAGTACCTGCTTGGTAATTAGGTGGCCTAGCAAAGCAGCCATTACCTAATGATGACAGCTATTTACGTAGATGGAAAGTCACAGAAGATTGGAACTACTGCCACACCACAGAGCATTAATCAGAATAGCCATCAGTAATGACCCCTTCAGTATACCAAATCAGTCATGATTAGTAGGGGTAGTTCAAGTTCAGAGAGTTGAGAAGTTAGACAGCATGCCTCTTGGTCCGAGGACCAGGACTCTGCTGTTCACGTCTGTTTGCCTTGAATTTTTCTGAGCTGGTTATACTGAGGGTTGAGGGATGCAAAACCCTTTCCAAGCCAGGTAGCCTTAGCCTACTCAGCAACCTTAAGTCATAGAGAAAATTTTGAAAAGGATATTTTTTTAACTCAGCTAATCCAAAATGCTTGTTTCAAACTATACAGCACATGCCCCTTCACTGCACTCACCCTTTTCTCCAGCCCTGATCAATGCATTCCTGAGCTATGAGCCTTTTCCAATTCATACTCCACCCACAAACATTGTATCACCTAGGATGTAATGCATGTCTTATCTCATCTTCCTGAATAAGTCTCAGGAAGTCTCTGACCCCTTGGTAGGGTCTTTAGGGCTTTCTATGTAAAGAATCATGTAATCTGCAAAAAGTGACAATTTTCCTACAGATCCCTGAGTCACCCCAAAGAGGCTGCAGCACAAGTTGTGGGTGACTGCTTACCATAAAAGTTCCACAGACCCCTTTGGGCCTTTTGCTGCTATAAAAGGCCTCTGAAGCGTGCAGGGCAGGGCAGCACAGGAGCCAAGAGTGCCCCCAATGACATAGCACTAGCTGGGCATGGCAGATTCTCAGGTTGTCACTGGGTGTGGGCTGTAGTTTTTACAAACTTAAGGCAGATTCAGATTTTGCAGCAGTGTTGGGCCCGTGACTACTCTGCAAAATGCCTTGAGAACTCTGCAGCCGACCATTGTTCACCTCAGGCCTACAAATCCCCGAGAAAGACTGTAGAGCAAATTATGGCTGACTCTCCATCAGCGGAAGTTTAGTAGGCTGCTGTGGGCCATCTGCTGCTACAAAAGGCTTTCACAGCTTGTAGGGTGGGGCTGCTTACGCAGGAGCCTAGTCCTTCCAGTGATGCAGCAATAGCTGGACCGGGCAGAGACCCAGGGTGTCACCAAGGTGGATTTTACCAGACTAATGCGGTCTCATATTTGGACCTTTTAGGCTACACATAAGGCAGGTACCACACAGGAACAATGACAGTTGTCCCTTCAGTCCTTGCCCCAAATCTGCATAGCTCAGTCTCCGTATAGCTCTAGTGCCTGTCAAATTGCTACCCATCCACCATAGCCCAGATGAATATTTGCAACTTAGGGAATCTGTGTGCAAGCCATTTGAGAGGCCATCTGGGTTTCCAGTCATCTCCCATTTCACTGGACAGAGTCCTTGCTGATTTTCATTTCCAGATGTTGGGAGGACTCTTCTTCCTGGCTCAGGATCCCCAGGTTGGGGAGCCTGGTGTGGGGTTGGAACACTTCATTCTTCAGGGGCTACCTCTTCCACCAAGGTATTCCTCCTTGTATTCAACCACTGCATGTGGGTTTGGGGTTAGTCTGTTTCACATCTCCACCTCTCCTATTAGTCTCAATGTGGCCTCTTCCTTATTAACTTAAAAGGGGTTCTGGTCACCTAGTCTTCAGATGATACTTAAGGTTGATTGTTCTAATAATTTAGTCATCATTTTGATGTGATTCTGGGAGACAGCAGGAATAGTGTTTACCTAATCTGCTATCTTGGACCTTCTAACTAACTCGGTTTAAACTATAACCAAGCAAATAATTTTGCCTCTACTTCTATTTCTTATCTGTATACCATATTTCTCCATGTATTATATGTCCCCATGTATAAGGTGACTCCTACTTTCTAATGCAACATTAAACAATCAATAATGGGCTACTTCCTTGTATAAGACAACTCCCAATTTTTGGCCTAACAATTTTAGACAAAAGTAATATCTTATACACAAAAAATATGGTAAATCTTTCTCTGAGTTTCTGTTGCAGAGTTCTCCTCATCAGTTCTAGTATGGCTCTGCCCCCATTTAAATTGATTTTTGCTCATATAAACTCAAAATTTTTAATATGCCTCAATTTATTTTTTTAACATGCACCTCCTTACCAAGTATAGTTAGGCATGTCATCTCTGCTTTGTCAGGACATAAAAACTTATATTTTATTCTCCTAATCCACCCATTGTAGTCCTAATTCTACAGTTAAATATTTTAAATTCTCATTGTTAGTCCTTTAGCCATGGTTTTCCCAGCCATCTCTTAGTTGTGGAAAGTCTGTACTCTACCAATTTCACAAGAAAGGCTTATGTAAAAAAAAAAAAGTTCTTTAAATGTTGCATGTTCAAAGTAGCATGACGATGACCTTTATAGCTGAAGAGCAATTTTATGTGTTCAGACTCTTCAGGACATTTTTTTCTTTGTATATATATTTTTTTATTGTCTGCTGGCCTTGAATGTTGGTAGGAAAAAAATGTGAAGCAAATACGACATTTTGCCTGTACAAGAGATTTGGTATTTCTTTTGATGTGCAGTTTTCACTTATCCTATTATTTTATTATTTTCCTAGGATATGTCATGCTGCTAATCTGCATCAGTGTTCCCTGAAACATACACTTTCTCAATCTGTAAATTTAGTTCTTTTATTTTAGGAAAATCTTTTTTTGGACAATGTATGTAACTGTTTTTTCTGTTTGTTGCTGTTTTCATTTTACAGTTGTTCTTCGAAGTATTCTCCAGGCTACTATCTGGTTTCCTTAGGGGCAAGACTGGTGACAAATGGAGGTATGATGGGGATGACGACTCACACATGCTTTAAACCTTTGAACATGGCAGTAATTTTCATGCTCACCTCACAAATGTAATTTTGTTTTGATTTACTATACTGGCCTAAGTGGCTTAGTTCTGGAAGCTTTTATTTGGATATCCACAGTATGATACCTCTTACTACATAAGCCAAAGGCTTAATGTGGGGTTTGCACCAACTACGAAGCCTGTCTGCCCCAATTATATATTTGGGTACCAGGAAAATAATCATGAAATAACTTTTAAATAATACCACTATGAATTGCTGTGTGATGATAAACCCATCCATACCTGGCCCCCAAATGCTTCCATTTTAATATGGTAACTATGACAACTATTTGGATCTCTGAATATGAATGTCAACATGGACCTATATTCAAGAATCCTCAAAATGTTCTCCTTCCCCCAGAGTATAGTTAATCAAGTAAATCATTATAGGTTCCTTCAAGGAAGAATGTGGAGATTTATTATCATGCACACATCTCATTTTATTGCAGAGTTCTTTTCCTGGGATACAGTCTTTTTTTTCAATTTATAGATTATGGGTCTAAATATTGACTGAAGTCTAGAAATTGGAGAGGGAGTGTGGCTTTTTCCTGAGACAGCTGTTCTAATTCTTCTGAGGTTATATATTGTTTAATACTCTTTCTGGTTCCCCATCTACTATGCCCCCAGTGACACCATAGTCTATCAAAATCTTCATAATTTTCTGTGAGTGAGGGCCCCTTGGCTGTCATTGGACTTTGCCACAGTATAATAAATACTGCTACTTCTCTTTAGACAATTAAGCACTGCCTACCAGCCCCTTGTGGGGTCCTCTGTCTGGGTACCATTGTCCCTATTGCTGTCAATGAGATAGGTAATAGACTCTCCTGTTATCATACCTAAAAAATAGAGGAAAATATAACCATTTCACTTACTATCAGCCCTAGCTTTATGGTCTTGGTAAATGGTGCTTCCCTTAGATCAAGCTTGTCCAACCCGTGGCCAGCTGGCTGCTTGCAGCCCAGATTGACTTTGAATGCAACTCAACACAAATGCGTAAACTTTCTTAAAACCTTGTGATATTTTTTTTCTGTTTGCATTTTACTTTTTTAGCTCATCAGCTATTATTAGTGTTAGTATATTTTATGGAAGGCCCAAGAAAGTTTTTATTCTTCCAACGTGGTCCAGGGAAGCCAAAAGATTGGACACCTCTACTCTAGACATCCCTATAGAAAATAATAATCTGGTGGGTCTTCCAACATCATATAGCATATCTACACCAGCATACACACTTCTCTGAGTCTTTTAAATCTCTTCTTCCGCTGTTTTACATAGAATATTTAGCATTTAATCTCAGTTCACGTGGCCACAGATATTTGTCCATATCTCTTATAATATTTAACAAAATATTAAATACTAAATTATAGGAGAGTGCCTGCAAATCAATAAATTCTGCCTTATTTGATTTGTGTTCTAATCCTATTAATATAGCATCCTCAAGATACATCTCATATGTAATTCCCCCAGCTCTTGAGACTAGTTGTTGCTTCTTTGTGGTAGAGACCCTTTTCTTCCTTATTGTTCTTTTTTATCCCTGGGTCTGACTAAATTAAGCTATGAATTAATCCTACTTATAGTACTAAGGGAGGTAGAAATATATTCTTTCAAGGGCACAAATGTCTTGTTAGGGACAGAAATTTGCATGAGTTTTTGAAAATTGCTGCTACACTCTTAAGAATTCTTTCAACAACCTCTGTTAAGTACTGTATTGTTTAACGCCCTATCTATACTTCATTTGACAGCATTTACAGAATAAAGAATTTTTTATGTTTGTTCTATTTTTTATTCTTCTCTTTCCTCCTGAATATTTTTCATGGAGAGAAATCAAAGATTCTGGATTATGCAAAAATATTCAAGTCCAAGTTCAATATATTTTTAATATAACTTGGTTTCAGGCAATTTAAAAAATATGTCTATGTATGGATATTTGCATATGTCCATGTAATGTCCTTTATTATTGATATTAGAATTTCTTTTAGTTTTGAAAATTATAGTTTAATCATTTGGTATTCATCATAAAACAGCCAAAAGCCCAGGAGTATCTAGGCAATATTTGTGGACTTAAAGTAAAATAAATATTTTATAATCTCTTAGAAAATAATCCCTTGTTATTTTTACAATTAAAAGTATATAACACTTTGGGGAATATACTATACTTGATATATACTCATCTATGTATATGAACAATGTAATCACAAAAGCATTTTTATGATAGTAAAAAATCTGTACTCAACTATAATATCCATCAATAAGAGAATTATTTAATAAATTATGGTATGTCTATGGGAAATAACATATACCTTTAGTAGGAGATAGTTTTATATCCCTGGTAAAGAATGTGATCATGATATATCATTACCTGAAAAAAAGCAAATTGTATCATAGTAGACAGTATAATTTCATTTTTATAAAATGTGTACAAATAATCTTTTAAGGACATAGAAAATAGAGGTAAGAGAGTTAAGAGAAGCTCTCTAGGTGACATTGTAAGATGATCTGGAGGTATAAATTGGTTTAAAAAAAAGTGTTCACATATATTAAAATTGGTTTACCTGTTGCCACAAGCATGCATTATTTCTCCAACTAAAGAACAATACAGAGAACATAAAAGATTTTAAGAAGGAAGTGTGAGAAATATTTTTAAAACATTCAGAAAATATTCAAGGACCCAGTTCTGTAAGGTTAACAAGTTACCAGTGAAATTAAAGGGAAAAAATATAAGTTGGTTTTAAATACAACCCACTGCAGTATATGGAAAACTCAGCTTTCATAGGCATGGTGAGATGGCAGGAATTACCATGCCAAAGGCCCCCTGCACACTGAGCAAACTGGTGTCCAGAGCAAGACATGAGGCAAAGTTAGGATGGGGCAGGAGTATTGACACAAAGCATCTTCCCTCAAGTGTAGCCTCAGCCTAGAAGTCAACCAAAGTCTAGGTTCTAATTCAACCAGCATCACCATTCAAGGAAATGTATCTAAATTTTCCCAGCTGTAAAATAAAAATTATAATAGCAGTACTCTGGCTGCTTCATAGACATATTTAAAGAGTAATAACAAAGCACTTAGAACTTAGTGGGTGTACCCAACATCAGAACACTTACATATATAAAGCAAACGCTAACAAAAATAAAATAAAAAATAAACATTAATATAATAGTAGTTGCAGATTTCAATACTCAACTCTCAACAATTAATAGGTCATCCAGAAAACAAATAAATAGTAGATTTGAATAATACTATAAACTAAATAGATCTAACAGATATACAAAGAACATTCCATCCAACAGCCAGATACACGTTCTTCTCAAATACACATGGAACATTTTCTAGTATAAATAATATGTCAGACCATAAAACAAGTCTCAGTTAATTCAAGAAGACATAAATTATATTATCTCTTCCTACTAAAACTGTACAATACCAGAAATCAAAAGCTGGAAGATAGCTGGAAAGTTTACAAATATGTAAAAATTAACACACCTCTGAACAACAAATAGATGAAAGAAGAAATCAAAAGTGAAAAAAAAAAAAAGTATCTTGCAACAAACAAAAAAAAAGACAACATATAAAAACTTATGGGATGCAGAAAAATCAGTTCTAAGAGGCAAATTTATAGCAATAAATGTTATATTAAAACAAAAAATATATATGCTGAGAATTTTAAGACATTAATAAGAGAATTTGAAGAAAACACAAACAAATGGAAAGATATCTGTATTTGTGAATCAGAAGAATTAAGATTGTTAAAGTGCGAGTATTATACTGTGACATTTATAAATCCAATGCAATCCTTGTCAAAATCCCAATGGCATTCTTCATTGAAATTAAAAAAAAACTTAAAATTTGTATGGAACCACATGGGATCCCTAATTATCAAAGCAATTTGAGAAAGAAAAACAAAGCTGTAGGCATCACATGGCATGATTTTAGAATGTACTACAAAGCTATAGTAACTAAGACAATATGAAATTGGCGTAAAAAGACACATGCAACAATGAAACAAAATTCAGAGCCCTGAAATAAACCCAAACAAATACAATTGACTAATATTTGACAAGGAAACCAAAAATACTCAAGAGAAAGGAGGATTTCTTTTAAAAGATCATGCTGGGAAAAGTAGATATTCATATGCAAAACAATGAAACTGGACCCTTACCTTACACCACTCACAAAAATTAACTCAAAATGGATTAAAGGCTTTAAACCATAAAACTCTTAGAATAGAATCTAAGTAAAAAGCTCATTGATATTGCAATAAAGCTGGGGGCAGAGAAAATAAATTCAAACACTAGAGCTCAAACACAAGGAGTTCATGGGGAAGGAGGAAAGAAAGTGAAACTAAAAGTTAGATTGGTGCATACTGCAATATGTGTTCATGTCTCAAGTTGCTCTAGGCCAGGGGTGGTCAACAAGTCCATCGCGGTTGACTGGTCGATCGTGAGGCCAATTTAGGTCGATCGTCGATCGCTCGCAATGTTTGGGGTGGAATTCCGTGTACCATGGACTTTGAAGTGATTGTAGAAGACAAAACTTTCTAGCAATAGTTTAATGCATTCTGGGAATTTGCCAAGGTCATAAATTCCTAGAATTCTGACAGCCTGACACTGTGATCTCCGCCCACCCAGACAATACATTTTGACTTATGTGTTACACTTGTCACCGGACGCAACGCGTGAA